>REGO01000132.1:2968750-3025235 GCA_010120015.1 Rhombomys opimus | reverse complement strand
AAAAAAAAAAATGTAAAAAAAAAAAAAAAAGAAATCTACTGAGTAGCCTCCATGCAAACAGTCAACTCACATATGACCAGCTCTACCATTTTCAAGCATGAATGAATGACCAACAAGTACCAATACAGGCCAAGTTATCAATTATGTTTCCATGAGTAGCTTTTATTTCTTCAGGAGAATAATACCCTATCTTATAACTCAAGCAAACAATTCATACACATGAATTTCTTGCATAGCCAGTACTTTTGTTTAACTTTTGATTTACAGAGTTGGTTTTATATTAAGTAATTTTTTTTCTGACAAAACTTTTTAAACCACATAATGCATATAAATGAAGTCAACTTGATTTTTTTTCCTTTAAAGATTTATTTTTAATTATGTGTCTGTGTGGGTGTCTGTGGGGGGGAGTATGTGCATATGAATGCCAAGCTAGCAGAGGTCACAGCTGTCAGATATTCCAAGAGCTAGAGTTACAGGATGCTGTTAGAGGCGGAATATTTATGGTACGAACTGAATAAGGTCCTGTGTAAGCTGACACATGCTCTTAGACACTGAGCTGTATCTCCAGCTTCAACCTGAATTTCTAGCTTCAAGATTAGCAAGCCTCTGCTCACTGGAAGGTGCTGTCTTATGTTCATTATTGTCCCTAAGGGCACATTTGCTAAGTCTAAGATTATTTTAAATTGACTTGCATTAGAGAAATATACCAGGTTGCAAAAATTTTGTTCTTAAGTTTTTTATTAGTTTCTTGAGAATTTGGTATATGCATATTAGTTACTACTCTATTAGTGTATAAAAAACTATGGTGAAGGCAACTATTAAAAGAAAAACCCTACTTGGAATTACAGTTAAGGAGGAATAAGGCTACATTTTTGAAGTAGGAGGTAAGGCAACAAATGGCAGCCATGTTATCTAGAGCAGAAGCTGAGATCTTGAGTCACAAGTATGAAGCAGAGAAAGTGAACAAGAAGTAAGAAGTGGTTTTCGTCTTTAAACTATCAAAGCAAATCCTCAGTGACATACCGCCTTCATCAATGCTACCCCTTCTAACCATACCCAACTGTCACCACAACTGGGTACTCACTGTTTAAATACAGATGATTACAAAAGGCACTGTCATCCACACTACCACAGTGTATTTTGATCATATTCACATCATCAACTTTTACTAGCCCCACTACCTCTTCCCTACACAGATGAATTTATGTCTTTATTAAATAACTCATTGTGACCAATTTTTACTGCCCCTATTTTCTTTGAAGTTTGGTACATTGGCTGATGTACCAGAGGCTATTCTCCTAGAGAAGACAATTTTTCAATCTTCAAGCAGATAATGACTGCTTGTAGCTACATTGCTAAGGTGGAGATTCTGTTCCCAAAAATGGGTTTTTGTTTGACTGGGACTTGTACAAGTTTCATGAATTTAATTTCAAATATTGTGAGTTCATAACGAAGTGTTTTTGTTTTTGCTTTTTTTTTAAAATCTTTACTTTAGAACCTACTAGAACCTCCTGTGAAAACCCTGGAGTACCAAGGCATGGCTCTCAAAACAATACATTTGGATTTCAAGTAGGTACTATTTTATTACTATTTTTTTTGTTCATTGTAGTATGAAATGTATTTCATTTTGATATTTTCATGTATATTATCCTAATTTATACTTATCCTTAGGTCCTAATACACTCTCTTTTTCCCAGTCTTTTCCTCTTTTGCTTTCCTTTCTTCCCTCCAATAGATTCTGCCTTATGATTTAGTAACATGTTTGACTTGCCTGTTTCATTGCATATACACACATTTAATTCTAAATTCCACACATGAAAGTAAACATGCATTGTTTGTCAGAGTGGGACTTTGCTTAGTACAAACAATCTTGGATTTATCTGTTTTCTTTTAAATGTCATAATTTAATTCTTCTTTGTAGTTTAATGAGCTAATGAATGAATGCTTCTCAATGAGAGAAATGTACATGGCCAATGAATATGTGAATAGTGTTAAGCATTCTTATCCAGCAGGGATATTTAAATTACAACCTCTTTAAGCTCGTATTTTACCTTACTCAGACTGTCGATGATCAAAGAAAAGAATATTATGAAGAATACTTAAATGCCTGTGCTTTCCCTTCTGTCTTTTGTTTGGCTTTCTTTTTCTTTTCTTCATTTTTGACACTAGATTTTAATATGTATTCTAGATCAGCCTCAAATTTATGTTTCTTTTCTCTTGAAACTCCATGTGTGGGATTGTAAGTTATTACTGCCATGCTGTATTTCCACTGAGGACTTTAGTAGAGAATCCCATTCAGTATGAAAGTCTGCCAAAAGTTGTTCATATTTGGTTCATGAGCATATTTTTTTTTTTACATAAATAGAAAGCAAAGTCAGTCTATTATTTGAATTCATGAACTTGAATAAAGACATTCCTTAAGAAAAGGTTTGTGGTACAGAAAATGGAAATATATTTCCAGAAAACATGCAAACTGAACGTGAGGGTAAAGACAAGTGGCACAGTGATAGCAGTGATCATGAGGAAAATCTTAAGCAGCGTGTATAAAGTGAGTAGTTATAGTAAGTGAGCAAGAATATTCTACAGGAAGATGTGGCAGCTGTAAGAAAAAGTGAAATAAAAGGCTGAAGAAGAGATATATAAAGCAAGGTCCAATTGTGTAAAAGAAAATGCTTATTCAAAATGTCAATTATTGACATGGTAATGGTAAATTTCTGAAAAACAGTCTCCACTAACCCATGATTTTTAACTGTATAGTTGAGTTGTCCTATGAGAATCATTCAGCATGCTCATTCATGTGTGATCTACCTTTTTCTCCCTACTTCAATTTAGATTTTATGTATAGATTCAGCAAGTTTTCCATTACTAGAGTCAAAGAGGAACCAAAGCAGATGATGTTTCCAAAAGGAAATAGACAATTTACACATTACCCAATTGCTTTCTGTTGCAGGGTTTTCTAAATTGTGCTATTCAGAGGAAAATTCAGTGTGAACCTGAAAAATGTCCATTTCTAAAGGAAGGGCTCATCTAAAGTGACATATTTTTGTTGCTAAAAATAGTTTCCACTTATCTACTTTTAAGGCACAGTACAGACATTGATTTTAGAGTGTTTTCAATTCTGGTTTGTTTCAGTATGTGTCATATAATACCAAACTGAAAAAGCATGCTTTTGCCTTTGTTACAAAAGATATTTGACAGAACTTTATCCTCATACCTCTATGAAAGGCTGTTATCAATTGATCTAATTACAGATAAATAGTGCATTCATTACACAACATTAATTCACAACAAAAAGAAGAATATGAAAGAGTATATGACTCATTTGACTACATCAGGGGTTGATAAGAATATTCTAGCTGACCATATTTTTTTGTAATGGTTTCATTATGTAGCCTAGAATGACCCATGTCTCCTAAGTGGTGGGGCTAAAGCAAGAACCACATAAGCAGTTATGAAACTGTAAAACATTTATGTATTCGTGTGGTATGCTTTATCAGGGCACACCTGTGCAGATCAGAGAACAATTTGCAAATTTTGTTTTCTTCCTGATACCATATGGGTCCTGGGGACTGAACTCAAGTCATCAGGCTTGGCAGCGAAAACATTACTCGTGGAGTCATATTGCCAACCTTATGAAACATTGATATCAGTAACTCTTCATTAAATCCACCTGATTTTCTTAAAAAATGACTTTTTTCAAACATCATTTGAGATAATGGAAAGGGAATGCTTAAATTCAGAATAGCAATGTAACAAAAGGAAGAGGATCATTAATCCTGAATTTTTTTAATTCTTATTTCTATCCTCATTGAAAAATAGTATCAGAAAGTTAGGATAAAATTGAAAAACTATTATTTGGGGTGATAAATATATTTTATTTTATTAAATTTTACCTAGATACATGTGAGTTTTCTAATGCTAACATTATATCAGTGTTTATTAAAATTAAACCATACTGAGAATGTTCAGTTAAAGGCATGAACTTTCTTAATAGGATATGGTCAACAAGCATATGAATATGTATAGTAAATATGTTCCTAAGTATATAGAACCAGCATAATACAAAGTTATATGTTTAAAGACAACTTAATGGAAAATAGCAAATAAACATTGTTTCATATGTAAAAGTTCTATTTCTGATTTGAAAATATACTCCTGCTTGCAAATAACAAAACTACACAACACTAATGCATCATAAATCTTGTTCCAATACATTTAAGTTACGAAGAGAAAGTAAGCTATCCTAAGTCTATGATCTTGGCATTAGACAAGAGTGTACTGTTTATTTATTTATTTTTATTCTACTCTGTGTCCTTGTCTTAACTGCTATATCTCTATATCTTGGGCATATGTGGGTCATCTCTGTTTGCCATCATAACCCCATGCAGAAAGTGTTTGTCTTTGTAAGAGCAGTCTGAGGTATGGCTCAGTGGTAGAACATTCATCTGACATGCATGAAGTCCTGAGTTTATTTCTGAGCATGGGGTGAGGAGGAGGGACAAAGGCATAACAAAACTTCCAGATTCCCAGAGTCAAGTGACATCGTCCTATTCACCCTGGTTTGACAGATGTCTCATTGTGAGGAAGTAAAATTATAGCTATAGGAAACTAACTATAGAAAAATGCAAGACAAAATTAAGAAAAGTTGAGGTATTCAAGTCAATATATATTTTCAATTTTTGTATTCTCTTATTTCACAACTTTGCATATGTAGGATTACGGAGTGGAACTGGGGACGTAGATATTATCATTAGCATAATGAGTATTCCATCTGTTGATACTGACGCTGAAGCAATCTACTGAAAAGGACGATGACCAACATAGTTTTATTTCTAGTCAGAATATTACAAATGAGAATACTTTAGACTAAAAATAGATTAATGGTTCATAGCACCCATGAACCTGCAAAGGCTGGTTGTCAAAATGATTGATAATACATCCATATCAACTATGGATTAAGAGCCAAGTACGCATTTTTCATTAACTGCCGTATAATTCTTTAAGTAGATCCTGGACAAGGGAAGATACATCATTTGAATTCAGTGTTCATTTCCTAAAGTAATTGTAACTATGGAATGTTTTCAATTTGACTCTTTAGCTATTTAATCTCAAGATAGCCTATCATATTTTGATGGTGATGTCCAGTTCGTAATTGAAATTAATAACTTTGGACATTGATTTGGGTAAACATATTGAATAGTATTTTAGTGTCTGAAATATTACATATGCTAATTAAATTATATAACACATATATATATTTCAATTAAAATTTTATTTTTATTATTATTCATTCCTTAAACAGGAGTTTCAGGACTAATGTTGATGGTAGTAACATATAGGAGAAAGCCAGACCTACACGATAATATCTAAAGCATGGACTGAGTTCTCTCACATTTCCAAAAATGTCCAAAGAGACCAACCCTAAGTACGCTTGTCTGTCCATACACTGCTAATCATTTGATAAGTCTTAGTGATTCTGTCTTGCAGTATATTCTTATGAATTAATGGCTTATTTCCCAGTTTCACTGCTACAAGACAATTTAGCATTTGTGCAATAAAATCTACAAGATGTTATCACTTCCATAATTAGAATTAAAACTATTACTTACCCCCTTGCTGTTTGAGACTCTTCAGAATTCTCCTCATAACTGATTTCCCAATCTTTTCTACTGCATTTTGTTGTATGAGCCTTCTCCTGACATTGATCCTTACTTTTCTGACCCACAGTAATCCATTAAGTCTGTTCTCCGCCATCCCCTGCCGACAAATGTTGTACTAACCTCTGACAGTTTTTCCATCATGTTCACATCAATATTGTTTTTAAGAAAAGTTCTAACATAGTCCAGGCTGCCCTGAAACTACTCCTGTGAGTTAAAGATGGTTCCTAACTCTCATCAGCCTCCTGAGTATCCAAATTACAGACTATTCTTTTTTATATTTTATATATTTTTTATTAGTTACAGTTTATTAACTTTCTATCCCAGCTGTATCCTGCTCCCTCATTCCCTCCTAATCTCACCCTCCCTCCCTCATCTTCTCCCTACCCCTTTCCAAATCCACTGATAGGGGAGGTCCTCCTCCCCTTTCATCTGACCCTAACTTATCAGGTATCTTCAGGCCTGGCTGCAAAGTTCTCCTCTGTGGCCTAGGAGGGATGCTCCTCCCTCAGGTCTGGGGGGTGGGGGAGGTCAAAGAACCCAGGTTTTGTAGAGTGCAGATTTGTGTTAAAGATCCAACTAAGTGAGTGGCTGAGGAAGGCTCAACAAGTACTTTTTTGTATATAATTTTTATTTTTTTATATTAATCACAGGTTATTTAATTTGTATCGCAGCCATATCCCTCTCCCCATTCCCTCCCAACTCCCCCCTCTCCCTCATCTTCCTGCTCCTTTCCAAGTCCACTGATAGGGGAGATCCTCCTCCCCTTCTATCTGACCCTAGCTTATCAGGTATTTTTCAGGACTGGCTGCAATGTCCTCCTCTGTGGCCTAGCAAGGCTACTCCTCCCTTGGGGTGGGGTAAGGTCGAAGAGCCCGCCAGTGAGTTCATGGCAGAAATAGTCCCTGTTCCCCTTACTAGGGTATCCCGCTTGGAGACTGAGCTACCTTGGGCTACATCCGAGCAGGGGTTCTAGGTTATATCTATACATGGTCCTTGGTGGAGTGTCAGTCTCAGAAAAGACCCCTGTGTCCAGACATATTTGGTCCTTATGGAGCTCCTATCCTCTCTGTGTCATACTAACTCCCCCTTCTTTCAGAGGATTCCCTGCACTCTGCCGAAATTTTGATTATGAGTCTCCGTATCTGCTTTGATACACTGCTAGGTAGACACATGGTATATACTCACTTATAAGTGGGTACTAGACTATTAAGATAGGATAAACATACTAAAATCTGTACATCTAAAGAAGATAAACAAGACAGAGGACCCGGGGTAAGATGATCAATCCTCACTCAGAAAGACAAATGGGATGGACATTGGAAGTAGGAGAAAACAAGTAACAGGACAGGAGCCTACCCCAGAGGGCCTCTGAAAGACTCAATAAGTACTTTTTAAATTGAGCTGGATTCTCAGTCTGTTTTCTTCACATTTACATTTATGATCATTCTCAATCATTAGTGCTCATTAAAGTCACATGAATAGTTTCTTACATGAATTTCCATGAGATATTCTGATTAGGTAAGACTGAAGTACACCACCAAAAGTTGTATTATTAAGCACTTAGCTTGATGTTCATGGCTGAAAACAACAGTTTGAAATCTGTTATTAATTTATTTATTCTGATTTTACCTCCTTACACATTGTACAAGTTCCCTTGCTTTGACTCTATATTTTATATTCACTACTGCCTACAACAGCTATACATGCCTCTGACCACACCTTGCATCTTCAGATTTCACTTGACTTTTATTTAATTTGTCTTTGTATGTTATTTATATTATTGTCATTTTCATATCACTTCGTTGTTTTGTATTTCTGTGCTAGCTTTTCTTCTCAATCCCAAAATTCATCAGAAAAGTGTGACATGTGTATGTGGGTATGATACTATTTTAAATCTTGATTTCTTTCACCAATTTTCTTGTAAATAAGATTTTATTGTAATTTTAAATTCTATCTCACAGCTTTCTTCTGAAAATATTTCTTTATTCACAAATTTTTCTATTTAGTGCTATATTTGAAGTAAGTTGTGACTTCTATTTTACTGACTGTAGGTGGGAAGTGTTGTGCAGTTCCACTGCAAAAAGGGACACTTGCTTCAAGGATCTACAACACGAACCTGCCTTCCTGACCTCACCTGGAGTGGAATTCAACCCGAGTGCATACGTAAGGATTGCATACTCCTGTGATATATATATATAATGTGGTTCATACACATACTTTTCTTCCAATGATGAAAACAAATGTGTATCTGTATAAGATGCATAAAATTATTTTAGAATAGTACAGAACACAATCCATGTATGTAATTTTAGTATTGTATCAAAACCTCATGATCATTGGAAAGCAGGGTTTCCAAAAAGCCGTAAGACAGGAGGTACAGTTTTGTTCTTTTGGCAAAAGCTCTTCTAGTGCTGTGAGCGTGGCCATCTGGTGCTGTAAGTGATGCTTACTTTCTCATTTCATGTATCTGCAATAAAAATCCAAGTACTATGACTACAAGATGCTACACACTAGTAAATCATGATAATTCTTAATCATGTGTGAAGAGGTTTTCTGAGAATATGAGGCAATGTAAAAAAAAAGAACAAAAAATAATGAAAAGAAAGAAAATTTCAGAATCACCTAAGATGTTTTAGAATATCTAAGTAGTTTTTGGGTGAATAAATTGATAAATTTGAGCTAGACAGATACTTATACATAATTTCTCCTTATGACCTCTTTTTTTCTCCTATCATGCCCCCCGCCCCCAAAAAGGTTTCTCTGTGTAGCCCTGGCTGTCCTGGACTCACTTTATAGATCAGACTGGCCTCAAACTCACAGAGATCCACCTGACTCTGCCTCTCTGGGTGATGGGCATTACAGGCATTTGTCACCTCACACGGATTTGCTACCATGTTTTAAATTCTAAATCTCTTGCAAAGAATAACAACAAGAACAAAAATATAAAGTATATAAAAATACCAATACTTATCAGAAATGTTTCAATTATGAAATCTTTTTTCAGACAGAAAATGGTATCATCTGTTTATTTTACTCATAGTTTCATTAAGTCATGTTTTAATAATCCAGTGTTGTTTTTACAAGCTATAAAATAAGCATAATTCTTATCTCCTAAACATAATAAAATGAGTGCATATTATTTTGAATGGAAGACTTAGTTTTTTCAAAATGAGGTTTCGCTATATAACCATAGCTTCCCTAGAACATGCTTTGTAGACCAGGCTGGCCTCCATCTCCATAGAGAGTATGCAAACATACTCTGTAGATTTCCTCCATCTTGGGGCTGGAGAGATGGCTCAGCGGTTAAGAGCACTGGCTGCTCTTCCAGAGGTCCTGAGTTCAATTCCCAGCAACCACAGGGTGGCTTATGACAATCTGTAATGGAATCTGATTTCCTCTTCTGGTGTCTGTGAAAACAGAGCATTCATACACATAAAAAAAAAATCTTAGATTTCCTCCATCTTAGGCAAGACCACAAAATAAAAAAGGGGGAGGAGCACCTCCCCATCAGTAGACTTAGAGAGGGGCAGGGAGGAGATGGGGGCGGGAGGGTGGAATTGGGAGGGAATGGGGGAGGGGCTACAGCTGGGATCCAAAGTAAATGAACTGTAATTAATATAAAAAAATAAAAATTTAATTAAAAAAGGGATCCTCATGTTGGCTCACAGCCACCTATAACTTCAGTTCCAGGAGATTTAATACTACCAGCTATATTCTGCTGCACAGATATGCATGTAGGAAAAACACCCATACATACAAAAACTTAAATAAAACAAATGTTTTAAAAAATAAAAAATAATAAAAAAATAAAAAGGGTTCCCCCTTCAATGAATTGCTTATGCATAACATGTTTCATGACTTCACAGATTAGCTTATATCTAAATATGGCAGAATTCCTCAAAGGAAAGCTCCTCAGAATATGTACTTTAGGAAAGTTTTGGCTATTGTAACTAGGTACTTCCCAATAAACTGAGTTTCTCTAATGAGCTATAATTGTTATTTGATTACTTACGCACAGCTTACCATCTCTGGTCACTGTGTTTTGTTAACAAAGATCTGCATATATTACTTGAAGCTTAAAAATGAAGAGAGCTAGACATGGTGACACAAGCCTATGATACCAGCCATTCAGAAGGCTGTGTCAGGAGATCGCATGTTCAAGGCCAGCATTGGCAACAAAGTGAGACCTAATATCAAAATAAAAATATTAAAAAAGGATGATATAGCCCTACAGCAGAGTACCTAGCAGTCATGAAGTTCTAGATTTCATATATATCAATGAACATAAATTCAGTAGAAACAGGCTATATATGAAGATTAAACTACAACTTTGTCAATAATTGAAGTACAGTAAGTACATATCACTTACCACTGCATTTAGCATTTAGCAAAAAATATTAAATTTTATTCATTGATTTTGAATCTCTATGAGGAAATATTGGAAGAATATTATTTTTCAAATAAATTGGCTCAAAGAAAAAGTTCTTAGATTGGTCTTATATATATGAATTATGTAGCATATTTATGAATATGTTTGAAAGTCTGTTGTATTTGGTAGTTAATATTTACTATTGATACATCTTTTAGTAAAGCTGCTGTTAATCCTAAACAGCTGTATAACCAAATCACCACCCAGAGACAAGGATTTACTTAGTTAACCTAGAACACAATGCTGGGCAATAGTTACTCCATCCTAAACTCCAAGCCCTCATAGTTTCCTAACATTTAGATTCACCCATTATACTTGCTTTTTGTGAAATCTTAGGTCCAGTTCATTCTCCATGTCATTCCAAGACCTCTCCTCCAGCCTCTCTCTCCCAGCCTCTGCTCCTCTCTCCTCCTCTACTCCCACTCCTTCCTGTCCTCTGGCTCCTCCCCTCTGAGCCAGGATGTCCCACCCTATTCTCTCCATTGCGGAACACTTTGGCTAGTTGTTTTAAGTGACACACGGGAAAACAAATGGTGACATGTTTACACAAACTTGAGACAGGTGATGCTTAGAATAAACATCGCAGTGCAAAGTCCAGATTGAAACAATAGAGTGGGGGAGAGAAATCAGCATTTGAATGAACAAGAGTAAGATGTATACATTCCAAAAGAACATTATACCAACAAAAGTCTTTGTAACATTTTTAATTAAAAAGGTTAAGGTCATTATACGACACCAAATAGGACGAATAATGCAGTTTGTGTGAAGAATTAGGAGTATCATGAAAATCTTTAAACAAAAGCAAAAATTATGGGCCAAAATATGGCAGAGAATTCCATATGCTAGATATATTATTTCTTAATAATATTATATTATTTGACTGTAATATTATAATATTAGAGCCAAATAATAAAATTATGGTTGAATTTAGCTTCAAGCAACTTTTTCTTTTTATTTAAAATAAATATGGTAAACTAAAAAAATGAATATTTACAGAAATTATATCAAAAAGATAAGCTTGTGAAAAAAACTTTAAATTTTTACTTCAGGGTCTTATAATTAAAAAAAATATTTCTGTTCATTGGGACTCCCCAGGGTTGTAGTACAGTCTTCATTTAGGAGGGTAAATAGCGACTCAGTTTTTTCTTTATTTATTTTGTTTATTTATTTCATTCTTTCTTTTTTTCTTTCTTTTTTTTTCGGTTAACATCTATAAAAATTACTCACATATTTTCTTAAGAAACCCCAGAATATGAAAATTATTTAGTACATATTCACTTTGACATATTTTTCATTGGTTCATTAAACTGATTTTTGAAATGTGTACTTAAGCAATAAAATTAGCGTAAGAATAGCTATATATTTTAACCTTTTAGTGGTGTATATAAAAAAATGAACCTTTTTCTCTGCTCCTAATATAGCTCACAATTGTAAGCAACCAGAAAGTCCTGCTCATGCAAACGTGGTAGGAATGGACCTTCCCTCCCACGGGTACACACTCATTTATACCTGCCAGCCTGGCTTCTTCTTAGCAGGTGGGACTGAACACAGAGTGTGCCGATCTGATAACACCTGGACCGGAAAAGTCCCTGTATGTGAAGGTAACATTTCTTTACAGGTGCTTGAGCATATTACGATGTGCTAGTCACGTCTGTAGGGAACAAGAAATATTTGTTGGTCAACTCCACAATTGGAAGTAATGAGGGCATTTTTGATTACTGAGAAAATAGACATACCCACATCATTCTATGGCGTCTTTTCAATGCTAACTTGATTCATTTTGTTTTCAAGGGCCCTTTCACATTCTCTTTTGGAAATGAGCTTATCAGTGTATTAGTTTTCTAGGTTTGCACAAGTTATCTAAATATGTGTGACTTCACATACTAGAAATTATTCTTTCATAGGTGTTAAGTACAAAAGTTCAAAATAGCTATAGAGGAGGACATTGTAGCCAGTCCTGATGAGACCTGATAAGCTAGGGTCAGATGGAGGGGGAGGAGGACCTCTCCTATCAGTGGTCTTAGAGAGGGGCAGGGAAGAGATGAGGGAGGGAGGGTGAGTTTGGGAGTGAATGAGAGATGGGGGCTACAGCTGGGATACAAAGCAAATAAAATGTAATTTAAAATAATTAATAAAAATATGAAAAGAAGAAATAAATAGGATGGAAAATTGAAAAAAAAAAGTCCAAAATAAAAGAGGCAACAAGCCTTGGTGTTATCTACCACCCCCAGAGACAGAGCCTCTCCCTAGCCTTTGTCCTTTCCTGGCAATCACTGACATTCTTTGGCTCACAGCCTCCCACTGGCCTCTGCCTCCATCTTCATAGGTGGTACTTTTCTATGCAAGTTCATCTCACTTTTTCTATGACGAAACTTGTTATATGTAGGAGTTAGTCTAATTTCAGGATTGTTTTGTCTTGAAATCACTAGTTAAATTGCAGGTACAATCATTTTATTTCCAAGTAAGGTCTTATTCTAGTGAGTTTTCCTTAGTAATATTATTTGATCCAGCATAGTATGGGGCATTGTTTCAGTGTGCATTGTTTCATAGCATCCTTTCAGAATTCTTGTCTTTCTCAGAGTTTGGCTTAGAAGTCACAACTCAATACTCTAATTTTCAAAATACTGAACTGAGTCAAAGTAGCATGATGTTATAAGTAGATCTAGGTCAAGAGTCTACGCTTGTCACTCCTTCACCAGTAAAAGTCCTCCTCAGTCCTAATCTACTGAATTTACCAAAGGAAACACTCATGCTTACTGTAAGAAACAGGGAAGGAGATTTTGTATACTTCTTGATTACATCAGCAAAAGTGTTTTCATCTGTTCAACTTTTTTCTCAGAGCTACTTGTGTTTTATCTCCTGTAGCAGGCACAACTTTTATCACTGTTTTGAATTGTTTTCATGATTTCCTTAGGTAGAGTGCAATACTTTAATTTTTTCCCTTCTTAAAATTCCCACTGCATGATAAATTCTTATTTTTTTCCTTAATATGTTTGCTTCGAGTGTTTGCTTTTACTTTGCTGTCCACGTATGTGACATTACCCAACTAGCATTTATTATCCGTAAACAAAATTCTTAGGAAATGGTTGAAGGTGTTATCATATGTATTATTAAACTCTAGATCAGTACTTAATGCCATTTTCTGGTTTTTATTGTCCTTAAAATCTCTTTTCCACTTGGAGTTTTCTGAAGGTTTAGAATTCAGTTGTCCTCTCCATTCATCTTCATGCCAGTTATTCCTATGGAATTCACTTTCATATTACCATTCCTTTTACATTCTCTTTCTTTTAGGCTCAGATTTAAGCACTCAAGTCTATGTGACATGTCTGCTTAAATCCCTTAAAGGCATTTCCATCAAAACAACTCTATCAGCATTCAACTGATTGCATTAATTTAGTTGTTTAAATTAGTAGGTTTGTTTTCTGTATTCTCTGTCTCCGAGATTCGTTAATCAAATAGTTTCATATATTACAAATATCTTAAACAGTTTGATGTTATCATACTCAAACCTGCCTCATTACCAAAGCTTTATCAGCAATCATTTTGTTGTTGTTATTGGTTTAACATCATTACTATAATAGTGGAGTTCAGTTCAGTTTTCCCAGCAAGACTGCTATTCCAGGCTTTTATGTTGAGTATTTGTTTCCTTCCATTAAATGTTCTTAAGGACATGACAATATTCCTTGGGCACAGACTGTGCAAACAGTACATGTCACATCTCCTATGCTTTCTGTTCCTCTCTAGACCCACATGTGATTTTTATTGGCACATGGCATTCTTTGGCTTTTGAGCTTATCAAATTTCAGGTGCAAAATGAATTATTTTTGCAAATTCTGATTTTTAAGTGTGAACCCTGAACAGTTTTTCCCCCTTTTCGTCAACAAGAACAGACACCCCAGCCTCAGTGTTTATTATGACACTGTTTCATTTTAGCTTCAGCCTCTAATCAAAGATAGACTATCCTGTGAAGATTAAATAAGAGTCCTTGTACCTGTGGTGGGAATAATTGCTGAAGCTGTTAATCACAAAATGTTTAAAGAATTTTGAAAAAAAAAAGAATTTTGAAAAAAAAGCTAATAATTCACACTAACATTGTTAATGTCAAACTGTATAATATATTAACTTTTGGGAATGCTGCTTTTTTTCCACAGCTGGTTCCAAAATCTTAGTGAAAGACCCTCGACCTGCATTAGGAACACCTAGTCCAAAGCTAAGTGGTGAGTAATTGGTTGTTCTAGAAGTGATGAGCTCTAAATTTGATCTACAATTTTCATCTTAAATATTTACTTATTTAACATTATATATTTTATATGATAAAATTATACCTCACAATATTAGATATGATCATTATATGATAAAATTATAACAATAAATATTTTAGTTTAATATTTCAAAATTATTGGGCACAGTTATTTCTGTCAAAATATGATTGATGCATGTATTGATAAATTTTTATCATAGTCATTTTATCATAACATAATAATGATACTTTTATATATAAAATTAAAATAGTAGATAATACTTAATTTAAGAGTTTCGTACAGATAGTTATTTATATTTCAATAAATTTGGTAGAAGATATTCTAGAACTTGTATAATTTATTTGAAATTGTTTGATTTAAAAATTCAATCTTACCTATATGACCTAGTCATTAATAACATGGTATTTTAAATCCTATAATCTTGATGTAATTCTCACCCTAAAATTAATGTATATGATATTCATCAGAATAAATTATAAAATGTACAGTATGTAGTAAGGGAAGCTATTATCCCACGTATTTCTTTCACATTATTGTGGATTACATTTTTGCTGTATAAAATTTTATTCAGTCCAACCTGGAAACCAAAACTAAAGTAAAGATATAAAAGCTATTTATAGCCTTAACTCCATACACAGGAACCGAAAAAAGGAAATCCCTGGAGTTGATACTATATCTCTGTTAAGAACCTCTGAAGACTGTGACACAACATCCAAAAATCAGTACAAAGATAAAGCAAATAAAATCGTAGATGACACAATAGAAAAATTTCTAATGAATAAACAAAAGTTTTGGAAAGTAATTTTTTTAAAAAAGAGATGTGTATATGACAGATAAAAGGTTAAATACATTTAATTTTTTTGGAAAGTGTCAACAACTATCAATATTTAGTTTTGTATACTTACAAATTATTATAAAAAATCTTTATTTTATAAATGTTATCAAAGATAACTTAATAATATATACCAAGGTAATGTTTAAAATATTTTTAAAGAAATACCAGGCCCGCATTGTTTTACTAATGAGGTCTGCTGCATTTTAATTGAATGTTCTATTCATCCAAGTCCTAAAGAAGTTTCTAACATTGTGCTCATCCTATGTGCCCCACACAATTAAAAGTACAGATAAATATCTGTGAGGAAGGAAAGTTGGGCCTATTTGACTTGAGGACATTGATTGGAAATTTTAGTGAATCAAACCTAACATTATGGTAAAAAAAAAAATACAACAGATTCAAGTTATATTTATTATTAACATAAAGATAATTTTCTTTTACATACCCTTTAAAAGTAATAAATCATATTAATAGATCAAAGTGTAAAACTTTTTGATCATTGTACTATTTGTAAAATAAATATTTAATAGAATTCAACATCAATTCATGGTCTTAAAATTCTCAATGTATTAGAAAGAGAAGAATGTCAAACCCAGTGAAATCTACAGAAATGCAGAATAATCACTGTGAAAGTAAGAACACACTAATCTCTGCTGTGTCCATAAGCATAAATGAGACACGGTGATTAGGTGATGAGGTGATTAGGTGTCACAGGAAAAATGGCAGCAGGTTTATAGTTAGAACAATGGTCATATATTTAACAATGTTAGAAACACTTTGGTACAAAAGTTTAAATTTTACATAGTTTTAATAAAAGGCTTCCGTCTTTCACTGATGTTCACATCAGCCTGAGTTGAAATGACACTACAGAATTTATAGATAACTCTTGAATATTTGTTTTTAATTTTGAGACATTCTTAAGAGCAGGAAGAAGTGTTTTCAGCTCCCAGGCAAGTGTAAGGGACAGACCACGCAGAGGTTTTCTCTCTGCAGCTAGTTTACATGTACGGGGAAGGAGAAGAGTGCTGGTGTTATGCTGGAGTCCATAGCAGAGTCTGGCTGTGCATTCTATACTCTGTTCTGTTTATGACCATTGGAAACTTAGAATCTGTAATTAAAGAAATATTTCAACCACATCAAGTAGCAATTACTATAAATTATTTCCCTTAAGAACCAGTTGTTTAATGTTCTACCACAGTGATTACTCATCTGGGTAAAGCTGCTATTATTGGTATGCCTACATACCTTTTTTTTTTTTTTCTTTTTAAGAATTTACTGGTATCTCCAAAAAATAAGAGTTTTTGCTTTTACATGCTTTATTTAGCAGTCGTAATTTATCTAAGTTTCATTACGTGAAATCATTAAATAATGGTTGATTTTTACTAAGGTAGTAAGATTTTATAAAGTAATGATTTTATAAAGGTAGTCAAGAATCATCACAATAGAGACAAGGGGAAGTAGGCAGTATAGAGAAGAGCAGTTACTGATTGTCAACCATTTACCAGACACAACCCATGGGACAGCTTTCGCTTTTTCTCCTCTTTTCTCCTCAAATCATCTCAGCTCAGAACCTGTTACCCATCCAAATGAGCTTTTTAAGGCAGAAGATTTTGCTTATCACTCCTTCATTCAGTTTTTAGGTACAATTTTGTTAGCCAAAAGCTATGAAATCAAAAGTGTTTTTCTTACAATATGTCAAATAAGATGACCCCACATATAAACATAACAGAATAACTTGATGTTTAGGGATGCAGTGTCAGAAAAAGGATAACTGAAAAAGGTTTAAGAGTCAGAGCTATAGATAGTTTATATTGCCAAAAACATGGTTGCTGCACACACACACACACACACACATACACACACTGGTTAGGGAAAAGATCCAGACTTCCTATTTTATCTAAAGCATAATTCAAACATTAGGTCACAATTAGCTAAACATTTTGTCTTCCTTATTTTATTTAATACCCTAAAAATATGTATTAATCTTATATTAATCATAAGGGAATCTATGTTTAGAACTAAGAAGCTTATGAAAATGACATATTTTATCAATATAGAAGAAGACAGTAGATATAACCAGCCTAACTCCAGGGTCTGCTTGCCTAAACCTTTTACTACATTCTATGACAGTTTGTTCTGTCCCACAAGAACTTGAAATTTCTAGTGGCAATTCTTTTATTTCTAAAAATACTCGTAAAGCTCAAAGCTGTCAATAAAGTCAGGCCCTGCTCCTCTTCTATTATTAGAATAACTGAACTCAGCATTCTATAAAAGGGACAAAGGGCCATTCATTACCTCCAGGCTGCCTCCAGGGCCATTGGAGAGAGGAGGACCTGGTTTACATTCTTTCTCCATTGAGTCTGTCTAGGACACTGAAGAAAAGAAGGCCTCTTGAAACATGTTCATAGGTTTTCAGCCTCAATAAATTTATCTTTTTTTCTGATAAAAGAAAAAAATGTTAGAGAAAATATAAATGAAGCTTCTATTTCCTGATTCTAACTACAAACCTTATATCTTTAGTTGTAATAGAGGTTTTCTTTTCTACTGATGATTACTGAAGAATCCTAGGCTTCAAAATTGTGATTTGTTGTTAGGACTTTACCATTAAATGAAGAATACGTTAAATTATACTCATTAGAGATGCTTTATATTTAAGGATAGATCAACAGACAACTTGCTCAACAGACAAAAGAATTTAATCTAATGTCAGATGATCATATTTAGAGGACAAAGTGAAATGTGAAATTAAAATGTGCCATTCATTTAATGTTTTTCATAGTTCCTGATGACGTGTTTGCCCAGAATTATATATGGAAAGGCTCTTATAATTACAAAGGAAGAAAACAGCCCATGACTTTGACGGTCATGAGCTTCAACGCCTCTACCGGCAGAGTCAACGCCACACTCAGCAACAGCGACATGGAGCTGCTGCTTTCAGGTATCAGATTCAAATCCAGCAGAAGATTTCCATCCAGTCTTTCACTTATTATGATTGTCTACTGTGACCGCTTTCTTATCTTTGATTTTGAGGGTAGTCATAATTTAGTGAGAAGCAAGGATTTTGAAGTTTTGGATTGGTGAGTGGGTATTGCAATACAAATGTAAAACTGAAACTGTGAAGTTAAGTGCCTTTAAGAATATTTTTAGGTAGAGAGAATTAGAGATTTTGTTTTGGAATAGAACTCTCCGTTTGTCAGGATAATATTATAATATTGTAAATCATATATTATTCTTCTGAAATTATTACTAATATTTAATTATAGTACAACTAAAATAAATTAAAATTATTAATTTTGAAAAATTTACATGAAGCATAGAACATTATTTTGTATTGTACCATCTCATAAAGAACACTTATCAAAATTTAGTATGTATTACCTTTTTAATTGTTATTTTCTTTTATTATTGTTAATAACATTTATTATTATTATTAATTACAATGTAGTCATTTTGTATCCTGGCTGTAGGCCCCTCTCTCATCTCCTCCAAGTTCCACACTCTCTCCTTTTTCCTTCCCATATGATCCTTCCATAGTCTTCTTCCCCTACCATCTAACCCTAGTATATCAGGTCTCATCATGACTATCTGGATAAACTTTATTGTGGCCTAGTTAATGTACCTCTCCAGAGGGAGCTGATCAAAGAGCAGGCAACAAAGTTTATGCCAGAGACTGCCCCTGCTCACCTTAGTAGCGAATCCCCATGGACACTGAGTTGTCCATCAGCTACATCTGAGCAGTTATGTAGGTCCGCTCCATGTCTGGTCCTTGGTTGGTCCTAGGCCTACCATATTTGGCTCTGTGGTTCTCCTCGTGGAGCTCCTGTCCCCTTCATAGTTTACTATCTCCTCCTTCTTCCATAAGATTCCCTGTGCTCTGTCCAAAGTTTGGTTATGAGTCTCAGCATCTGCTTTGATACCCTGCTGGGTAGACTCTTACTGAGGCCCCCTGTGGAAGGCTCCTGTCCTGATCCCTGTCTTCTACTTCCAATGTCTATCATCTTTGCCTTTCTGAATGAGGATTAAGCATTTTCCCTAGAGTCCTCCTTGTTGTTTAGCTTCTCTAGGACTATAGATCTTAGTATGTTTATGCTATGTAATATGGCTAATATCCACCTATTAGGGAGTATATACCATGTGAGTCTTTCTGCTTCTGGGTCATTTCACTCAAGATTATATTTTTCAGTTTCATCTATCTGCCTTCAAATTTCATGATTTCCTTGTTTTTAATTGCTGAGTAGTATTCCATTGTGTAAATGTGCCACAATTTCTGTATTCTTTCCTCCGTTGAGGGATATTGGGGTTGTTTTCAGATTCTGGCTATAATGAATATAGCTGCTATGAACACAGTTGAGCAAATGCCTAGCTGTATGTTTGAGCATCTTTCAAATATATGTTGAGGAGTGGTGTAGATGAATCATGAGGTAGTACTGTTCCTAATTTTCTGGAAAAGCACCAGATTGATCTCCAAAGTGATTGTTCAAGTTTACATTCCCACAAGCAATGGAGGAGGGTTCCCCTTTCTCTATAACCCCATCAGACTGTTGTCACTTGAAATTATTATCTGACCCATTCTGATGAGTGTAAGGTAGAATCTCAGGGTCAGTTTGATTTGCATATCCCAGATGGTGAAGGACATTGAGATTTTATTTATTTATCCTTTCAATATATATATATTTTTAATTTTTACAATTTATTCACTTTGTATCCCAGCTGTGGCCTCTACCCTCATCACCTCCAACGCCACCATCTGTCCCTCATTTCTTCCTATGCCCTTCTCCAAGTCCACTGATAGGGGAGGTCCTCCACACCTTCTATCTCATTCTAGCCTATCTGGTCTCATCAAGACTGCTGCATTGTCTTCCTCTGTGACCTGGAAAGGCTGTTCCCTCCTCAGGGAAGGTGAGCAAAGAGCCAGCTACTAAGTTCATGTCAGAGACAGTCCCTGTTCCTCTTACTAGGAAAACCCACGTGGATACTGAGCTGCCATGTGCTACATCTCTTCAGGGGTTCTAGGTTATCTCCATGCATGGCCCTTGGTTGGAGTATCAGTCTCAGAAAAGACACCAGGTTTCAAAACAGATACTAAGACTCATAACCAAACCTTTGGCAGAAGGGGAGTTAGTATGACAGGGAAAGGATAGGAGCTCCACAAGGACCAAGTATATCTGGGCACAGGGTTTTTTTTTTCTGAAACTGTTTCTCCAACCAAGGACCATGTATGGATATAACCTAGAACCTTTACTGGGCACAGGGTTTTTTTTCTGAAACTGTTTCTCCAACCAAGGACCATGTATGGATATAACCTAGAACCTTTACTCGTGGTAGCTCAATAACCAATTGGTTTCCCATAGTAAGGGGAAGAGGGACTATCTCTGACAGGAACTCAATGGCAGGCTCTTTGACTCCCCACCCCCCCAAGGGAGGAGCAGTTCTGCTAGGCCACAGAGGAGGACTTCACAGCCAGCCCTGAAGATACCTGATAAAACAGGGCCAGATGAAAGGGGAGGAGGTCCTCCCCAATCAGTGGACTTGGAAAGGGGCAGGGAGAAGCTGAGGAAGGGAGGGTGAGATTGGGAGGCAATAAGGGAGCGGGATACAGCTGGGATACAGAGTTAATAAAATGTAACTAATAATAACAAACAATAAAAAAGAGATTTATTTATATTTTATTAATAATTTATCTATCAAATATAAATAGCAGTTTTGTTTTCTGCAAGTTAGCAAAAATATGTTTGTTATGCAGTAATAAATTATCCAAATAGATCCCTATAAATTTATAAAAATTTGAAAGTTTACAATAATTTCATTATCTTTCACTCAGTGTGACTATACAGGACAATTTTAACCATTCCACACAAATATTTAAACATTAGAACATTTGTTTTTCATTATTGATTATAATCTAGTTAATGTCAAGGTTTATATTTTTTTACCTTACACATTCTTATGGTGCCTCACTAAGAAGTAAAACATTAGATGAGTCAATATGAGGCAAATTTTAATAAATAATCAATCATAAAATTTTGTTCAGTGCCTAACTCATCATGCCCTTTAATATGGCTACACGGTTGCTTATTCCCACTCACAGAATACCCAGTTAGAAGAATCACTTCACGTCTTTCAGTTGTTGTGTTTACATAATTGCCTGTGTTGACCATCTTGAATTAACTCCCCATGTTCGAAGGTACAGCTCAAATGTTCTTTTACTTAATAGATATTTTCTGGTAGACCCAGAGTGAAAAGACTCTTTTATTCCAACCTGAAATTTAACACACTTCCTCATATATTTTACTTTCTTGTCTATTTGCAATTGTATTTGCTATTTCTCGTACAATGAAAAAACCTGATAATATAAAACACATATAATTATTTTTGTGACTCCATGAATACACAAGACACAAAATTAACAAATAAGTCATTGTTATGAAACAGATCAGGACTTTTTAAGGTTTCGTTTTGTTTGTTTGTTTGTTTTTTACTGTTTTAGCATTATCAATATTCAGTAGAAATTCATAGCTGTTTATATCATGGGTGAATATTTCTGAAAGTTTTAAAGACTTAGATTTCGGTTGGTACAGTAGATAGAATAGAGGCCTTTCGTGGATATCAACCCACCTTGGAATAACAACTTGCAGTAAGAAAGACTAAGGACATATTCTTCTACTGATGCTAAAGTAGGCAGCCCAGTGAGAAGGAAGGGATCCAAAAGCAGGCAATGTAGTCAGAGACAGCCTCTACTCACACTGTAGGAGCCTCACATGAAGACACTGCTGCACAACTGTTATGTAAACACACCAAGAATTCAAACTTCTAGTTTTTACCTTTAAATTTTCAGGTCTGACTGCAGGAAGGATTTACTTGGTTGACACTAGCATTTAGAGATGTTAAAAATTCAGATGGGATTTAATTTGTGATTTTAGCTGAGAGACAGGTGCATATTTCAGTCTCAGGCATTGTGTGTACCGTCGCCCATGAATTGAGACTTGCTTTATTTCTTTACATTTCATTTGATTTCCACAATATGTCTAATAACTTACTGATAATAAAGAGAATGATGGCTATTTACAAAGTTTGATACATGTCTTTGTGTTTTGCAGGGGTCTACAAAAGCCAGGAAGCTCGTCTAATGTTACATATTTATCTTATAAAAGTACCAGCACATGCTTCCGTGAAGAAGATGAAGGAGGAAAATTGGGCGATGGATGGCTTTGTAAGTTCAGTTTTTTTAAATGCATGCTACTCATTTAAATAGCAAACTTACAGATTTTTTCTTTTTTCCAAAAAAAGAATGTTATTTTTCAGAATTTATCTTATTTGAACACAAAAGTATATATTTATATGTATAATCTCAGATATTATAAGATTATAATATATAATATTTTATATATCAGATTATATATAATATATGGGATTATATATAATATTACTTTTTGAATATGTTTAGCATTTATTAAATTTTATTACAGACTACTTACTTCTTTGGTATGAATGCCTCTATTTTAACAATTTCACAAATTCTATAATTAATGCTTGTTTTGTCCACAAAGTGGTCACATTAGTATCTGTCCAGATAGTTATAGTACACAGAAAACTCACTTTAGATTAATTTCCTCACTTTAGTTACATATCACACATTTGTTTTCGTCACCACTCATACCTCCTTTAGCCCTAAGCAGCCAGAAATCTATTTTCAGTTTCTATAGATTTACATAGATTGTTTATGGGTGAAGTTATATTGCATAAGGCCTTTTGTGCCTGGCTTCTTACTTTTAGTATAACAGGAAATGTGATCTTAACATCATAGTATTGTGATTAACCTATTATCAACTTCACTTGCATGCTGATGCTAAATGTGAGGCTGGGAATAAACCCAGCTTGATTAACAAAATTATCATCTTCTCTGTACTCTCCGGAATGGAAGAAGGATCAATATGATTTGAAACCTAATTTGTGATTTTATTTACTTGTATCTGTGTTCCTGGAGATATGCATGCATAGCACATACATTTGTTGCTTACAGAGATGCAGGAATGGTATTGGATCCTCTAAAGCTGTAGGCACTGGTGGCTGTGAACTTCTGTTGTGGGTATTGGTAAATGAAAGCACCTCCTTGTGAAGGGCAGCTCTTAAATGCTGAATCATTTATCCACACTCTGATACAATTTCTACATTTTAAAAAATGTCTTGAACAATGTACTTCTTAGACTATAAAATATATCGTAATATGCAATATCCAATTTACCAATATCATAATTATATTATAAAATTATAAATTTAAAATTATAAATTGCATTTTGTCTTTATGATTGAAAATTTACACCATGTGTTTATTGCTTAGGAGAAATACAAAAAGAACGAAGGCCCCTGTTCACTTTAGATTATATTGAGTGTTTATTGAGGTTTAAATAATAAAGCTGTCAGTCTTCATAGTTAATCAGAATTTCAAATATTTTCAGGTTTCTGCTGAGCCTGATGGAGCTACTTACGTATTCCAAGGATTTATTAAAGGCAAAGATTATGGGCAATTTGGACTACAAAGACTGGGTAATATACTTGATTTTTAATTTTTATTTTCAAGTAGTTCCTTTGATACTATAGACATCATAAAAAGCCATAAATGGTTCTGTATATTTTGTACACTTACAGTATCTTGAATTATGCATTGTCAGGATTATATAGTCACTCATTTTAGCACATTTAAAGAATAACCACATTTTTTAAAATATCACTTCTTTATGTAATAACTCTATACAAATCTCAGTTTTTCATTATATCTGCCAATAACATGATAATCTGTCTTAGCCCTTAGAAAATACAAAGAAGGAAATGTGATATAAATAACATGGAAATAGTAAACTGTAAATTATTTTTACTTCTTCTCCTGAGAATTATACTACTTCTTTTCAGTTTGACTATTGGAGCAATTTTCTTACTCCTCAGAAGATGTAGTGGCACTATGAGAAAATTTTATAGCCTGAAAGGAAAAATAACTTTAAGAAATGAATACCTTTGTGAGTTCTTCCTACATACATAAATTATTCTGTGATAAAGTATACAAGCTTTTGTAATTTTCATTTATAATTCTTCTAACATCAGCAAAATATTTAATGATCTTTATATATTTATAAACACATAGTTTCTGATGTATATATTTCTGAGGTACATTGTCTCCCATCATTAAACTGTTAAATGGACATATAAACAATGAGTTATTACTCTAAAAGCTATAATCTAACATTTATCTTAACAAATATTGATTTTTAAACATCTATATAAATCTCTTGGTAATAATAATAACAGAAAGAGATAGTATTAAAAATAACTTGGCAATGTTTACAAATTCTTTGAATACAACTGTTTATCAAAATGCCTGTAATTGGGAACTGCACTGGAGAACACTCAAGGGAGGTGGAGAAAGGTAGGAGAATAGATATGATCAGAATATGTCATATCAATATATGAAATATTCAAATGTAAATAAAATATTAATTAAACTATATATCATTTTGGATATTTAATACATATTAAGAAAATAAATAGTATGTTATCTCTCCAAATAAAACATATTAATTAATTACATCCTATAATCTTCCATCTAAATTTGTGCTGTTTTGGAAATATTATAAAACATTCACTAGCATTGGACATTTACACAGTGATGTCACTGCGTACACGGTTTTTACATGACATGTCCTAGTGTCTAAAACACTACATTTTTTAATCAAATGTGTAAAATAATCAATTTCTCAGAGTAAAAGGAAAGAAAACAAAACAAAACAAAACAACTAGTTGTTTCCTCTTCTCCATCACCATCCTAAATCTTGGAAAGCCTATTTTTCTAATTTAAAAATGGAAGAAAAATTATTGATTTTTTTTTTTTTTTTTTTTTTAGTGAAGGAACAATTATAAGCTTGACTTTAATTTGCCGACATGTTTGTGTTATTTCCATTAGGACTGAATACTTCAGAAGGGTCAAATTCTTCAAGTCAGCCTCATGGTACAAATAGTAGTTCCGTGGCCATTGCGATTCTTGTGCCTTTTTTTGCACTTATATTTGCAGGATTTGGGTTTTATCTTTATAAGCAAAGGTAAGATGTGTAAATTTAGTAACAAAAAACTTGTACAAACTTTCTATTCATGTCATTTGTACTATATCATCTCAACTCCATATTTCCTTGTTATGTGTTATACAGAATTGTAATCCTTTTGATTCTACCACAAACCCTAGGATCCATACATAAATGGCAGAAATCTCTCTGTTAGATCGCATGTGATTCAACATAAATCTTCCTTGTTTTGTCTTTACATTTTTTAAGCACAGAACTCGTTACACGTCTTAGTTATATGGGATCTATATTGATACCTTAGAGATATTGAATCTCTATTAACGCTTAAATTGCTAAGACACTATCTGTAGTCAGGTTTACGGAGAAGACTTACAAAAGCCAGGTACATGTGGCAGTGTTGAATGATTTTATCATGGCTGACACATGGTATTTTTCTAATCTGTCATTTTATTTCTTGTTGTTTTGTAGATTATGAAATGATTATGTTATGTTTGTGATAGATCAAATTAATAGTTGACTATTTGGTCATATATATTCTATGTGATACAAACATTGGGAAGTTATTTAATTATCCACTATTTGGAAAAATCCCTTATGAAGTAAAAATCTATAGACTATAAAAAATTCAATTGAATATATTTAAGTGTATTTACACATTTACATACTTTCTACTGAAGTATATTTTCTTTTCCAAATTGGAGTTTTTATTATACATTGGTCAGTGCAATCTAAATTGAGTCTAATATCATATATAATTTTAATATATCTAAATAATTTTTATAACATTTAACTGTACAATTCCATTACAACTGAGAACATTCACTATGTCATATAAATATTATTGCTCTCTAGTTTCCACATGTACTCATCAGCACAGAAGGAATATGTCTGCTAAGGAATTCATTAGCAGTCACTCTCTAATCCCTTTACTTCAAACTTCAGCCGAATACAAGAAAATATATTTCTGTTGTTTTTCTTCATTTGGATTTTTCATATGAATTCAATTACATAATGTGTGACATTTGGTCTTTCCTCTTAAACATATTATTTTAAGATTTCACTCATTTGACATCATTCCTCCCTTCTTGGTTTCTGTTGAACAATATTACATTGTGTGGGGTATTGATCATTTTGAATGGGCTCATTCAAAAAATTGTTGGATAATTGAGTTATCTCAACATTTGCTATTGTGAATAATGCTAACATATATGCATATATATATTTGTGCCTAACTTTTTTGTTTCTTGAATATGTATTCTTTATTTCTTTGAGTGTACACTAAAGGTTGGGAATGTTAGAGTGTATTTTATTCTAGTTTGAACTTGGAAACACTGAGAGGTTTTGTATAGTAACTGTACTATACATTTTTATATTTTCAGTAACAACAGGTTGGTTTTCTGAGCTCTCAACATCTTTTTTAATACTTATCCTCTACTTTTGTTTAGTTTAGTTTGCTATAGTATCTATGATAGTACATTTCAAATAGCATTTAAATGTAGCTTTGATTTTCAATTCTGATAATGTTGAGTATCATCAATTTTCAGTTTTTAAAATTTTTGACAATTTCATACCTAATATTTATGACATTTCTAGGATTTCCACTTCCCCTACTCCAGTGTCCTTACTCCCTTTGAAATTCATAACTTCTTTCTCTTTAGCAGTTACCAACTTGAGGGTTGTGACCCTTTTAGGAGCCACCTATCAGATTTCGTATTTATCAGATATTTGCCTTATGATTCATAACAGTAGAAAATAACAGCTATGAGGTAGCAACAAAATAAGTTTATTGTTGGGGTCACCACAAAGGAGGAACTATATTAAAGTGTCATATAATTAAGAAGGTTGAGAACTGCTGTTCTATATTTATTACTATACAGATACAAATACACACACACACACACATACACACAGAGAGCTCATTTAGGGTTGCTATATACATGTGTTTATGGCTGACCACTTGGGACTGAAAGACTAATCAGGCTTGTCCATTGAGAAGACTTAGTCTCCCTTTCTTACTATCCATTTATTGCTTTATGTAGGGTAGGGTCTTGTGAAATTTCTTCTGTCAGTATTAGCAGGTTAGTTGGTACTATCATTATTTGCTCTTGTTTTTGACAACCTTGGAACTGAGATTTCATGGAGGTGGTATTTCCTATAATGTCTAGAACATAAACATTAACATTAGGACTCTGTTCTACTACCTCTTAGAAGTCTCTTTACCCTATTTCCCATGATTTTCTCTGAAGCTTAGTAGTAGGACATGTATTGTAGACTTTCCAGTGGAGATTGGGCACCCCAGTCTCTTATTTTCTGAATTTTGAGCAGAACTACCCAGTATCTATTTACAAATGGAATTTTTTTTTGCCTTACTAATGATATGTTACAAGAGCTCTTCCTTTACTCAGGACTTGAAAACTTTATATAATATATATTTTGAATATAATGTATTCCTCTCTATAGGCTTTCTTTTCATTTTCTTAATATACTATCTGTACAAAAGTTCTTTTTATCACCAATACTTTTTCCTACTTTTGGTATTTGTTATATATATTGGAAATAATTACCAAATTGAAGGCCTGTATGTCTTTTAATGAAATTTGAGTAAACTCATATATAATGTCACATTTTTGGTTTTGTTAGGCTTGGCAAATCTTTTTCTCTAAACATGAGCTCAAGGCTTCTGGTATAGAGTACTTGCCCATTAAACACTCTGGGTGCAGACTGACTATGACATGAACTGTGTAATGGTAGTCTCAGCACAAGGAAAGTAAAGGCAGGAGCATCTGAAGTTCAGTGCCATCTTTGAATATAGAGAATTTAAGGCCAGGTTGAGATACATGAGACATTTTCTCAAAAAAAAAAAAAAAAAAAAAGTCGCTCAATATAAAGAACAGGCATTTCCGGTTCTTAGTCTTGATTCTCCTCCTTTTTGATTCTAACCTAATTAAAAAAAAAAGAGATGGCCATAATCTACTGCCTAGTTTTTACTGTAAGTATAGTTGGTCAAAGAAAGACAGGGATGGAGTTGTAGCTATGGTATTCACCCTCAAAAAGAACAAATTCTTTAAGTAAATTTCCTTCAAGTGGAAACTTAAAACTAAGTTCTCGTGGGCTTTGCAATTTATTTCCTTGAATTTACCTATATTTGAAAAAATGAAAATACAGAAAATATATTATGGCTGTAAAGTAACACAATACAATGTGAAGAAAAACATTCCAATGAAATTGATCGTTGAAGTATAGTGTTATCAGAAAAGTAATCACGAATCAAATTTATTTTCATATAAAACCTTTTTATTTTTGAGAAGAGATATATTTATTTTTTTATTTTATCCTCATTTAATTTATACTGAATTTATTATTCCTGTGCATCAGCTTTGTTTCTTCAGTTTCTTCTGAGATAGTTTTTTCTTCTGTTCAACTCCTTTTCTGGTTTGAAGCAATTTTTTTTCTTTTCAGTGAGGATCATCTCAATGTGGCAGGGCGAGCTCATGTATGGGTTAATCCGCCCATGAGCTCTATAAATTTAACAGTGCATCTTAGGTGCCTTGTTCACTTGGATATGTTCAATGACTAGAGAATCTACATCTAAACCCTTCAGTTCAGCATTACTCTCTGCATTTTTAAGCATATGCAGCAAAAATTCAGCGCTCTTTTTTTGGCCACTGGCCCTGAGTCCAGCCCCATTGTTTGGCCTGGGCACAACTCCTGACTCCACCATCATACCGCCGGAACGGCACACACTGTTTTTATAAAGTGACATCTTTTAGATAGTTGGTGGCTTTTCGGATGCAGATGCGCACAGCCTTGATGGCCTGGGCAGTTTCCCGTGTTCTCAAAGTGAATATGAAGATTTGAACCTCTTGATTTGCATGATTTCGTAGGGATTTCAGGGTCAAGAGAGTAGCGAACCATCTTCACGTATCACCTCTGGCCGCTTTCAGGAAAAGAGATGTATTTATTTTTAAATATACAAAGAGATTAAGCCGTTAATATAAATATTTTTTCTCAAATACATAATGCTCTCTTATAAAAGAAAATGTTTCCAAAGATTTACAAAGCAAATCTAAAGAGAGGTGAACCTGATTTGAAGATCACATAACAGAGATGGCATTTCTGTCTTGTTCACTGGCTTCTCACATCAGTATTTCAAGATATAAAACGTTTTTAAAGAATTATCTAGTCTTCATGTGGTAGCCTTTTCTGTTTTAGAATAGAATTGTATCTTTATTCTTCAAAAATAATTTTAATTCCCAGACAGCTTTTCATCCTTGCCTTTTCTAAAATAATTCCTGGTTATTTGTTACCGTGCTGTTTTTCTTTGAGCCATAACTATTCTCATGATCTATTATTCTTGTTCTCTTTACCCATAATCACTGTTTTCTATTCAATTTACATCCAAAAGAATAATGACTTTATGTGCTCTGAAAATATAGTTTGTATTCTAAGTCAAGAATGATGCTGGGAACATAAACAGATGTTTAGTAAGTATATGATAAGTAAAGATATGGCAATAAAAGATGCCCCGTTCTGATTTTTATTTAATGTATAAGCATCAAATTACTTTTATTTCTCATGAAAATTTGAAAGTATTATGTATTCATATTACTATGATTATCACAGGTAATATTTATAGATATTTACTAGGTTTAGAATTTCTCAATTAACGCTTTGAGTGACATTATCCCCTACTAGTGCTAATGAAAGCATATTATTTGAACCCTAGCTTGCTGTTTCTTGAAACACTCTAACATGCAATTCTCACTGTTGTTTTTCTAACAGGACTGCACCCAAAACACAGTACACAGGATGTTCTGTTCACGAAAATAACAATGGCCAAGCAGCCTTTGAAAACCCCATGTATGACACCAACGCCAAGTCCGTGGAGGGGAAGGCAGTAAGATTCGACCCCAATTTGAACACAGTTTGCACAATGGTATAACAGGGCAACAGGTTGCCTTCTTCAGAATCCTGGGAATCGACATACTGAACAGTGCACTTTTAGTTCACTGCTAAACAAAGCACACTTTCCAGGACTTGCTGGGTCACCTTTTCCTGAGGAATGATAGCGAAGAGTGTTTTTTTTTTTTTTTTTCATAAACTGGATCAAAATTTATCTTCATGTTTACCATGGAGAGTTTTAGAGAAATCTGGCTGCACTCCAGGAGTGCTTACTCACAGTTTATTTGCTTTTTTTAAAAAGGAGATTATTCTAAAACATAAACTTATTTGCATATATTGGAGGAGCATCCACTATCAGTATTTCTGTGCTTTATAAACTATATTAGAGGGACTGGGTTAAAAAATGATATAGGGTAGAAAATAAGAGCTATACTTACAAGAGTCAATAGATCACTGACTTCTCTTTGCTGTCATAAACTACATCGCACCCACGTGTCTGTAGTTCACACCACAGATCTGCAAATCATCCTTTTTATCCTAGGCATTGTATTTCTTTTTTCCTTAGATATTTATGAATGGCACATGCCTTTAAATATTTATGAGCTAATTGATGCCACAGAAGAAATAAGGCTGCCCACTCCAATCTGGCATTCTGTGTTACTAATACAGACATTACGTTTTTAGGATCATTTTCAAATTTCCGCAAATGGCAAGGTCAATATGTAACCCTTTTTTATTTCTCCATTATCATGGAAACAGTTTTATCCATTGAGCTACAAGATCCTCTTTAGATGTCTGCCTCAGTACAGTTTGTCATCCTGAGCGTATTTTGGCTCAAAAATTATCTGTAAAGATGCTTCTTTTGCAGTTATCTGAGACACCACCTTGGTACCATTTTTTAACCAAACAGTGGTTCTGAAAGACCTAATAGAATAAGTCAGTTATGTCTGCATTTAATTTTGTCTGCATATTCTTTCAGCTGAATTTTTTATTTTACTACATTTTAGTTTCTTTGAATAAAAAATATACTATACTCTGATCTACCCCTTAACTTAATGATGAAAAGAACCAAAAAAAAAATTTCTTTCAGATCATCAGTATAAATTTTTTTCCCAAATAAATGTGTTCATCAAATTTTGACAGGTTTAAAATGTTCTGACTATACCCTATTCTTAAGAAGTAAGTATCAGGTACAGCCAGTGTTTTTCATTGTCTGATTAAAAAAAGTTTCTATGTTTCTGTAAGCTTAAAGCTACATCATGCAGTGGTGTTGGCATTTTTAGTTGATTGGACAATGTCTTTTTTTTTTTATTTTCATCGTGTTTCATTTCACTGGATAAAACACATAATCATTGTGAACGCTCTGTTGTTGTCCATTTCAAATATGGATTGTTTTGTGAAGGGTGTCACTTTTTGTATCATGAGACAAGAGTGCCTATGAGAAACCATTGCACCTGGGAGCACCGCTTGGAGCTATCTCTGCATTTAGTGACTTTCTTGTAAAACACTTTGAGATACACTGTTTTGGAAATTCATATAATTTTCTCAACATTGTATTCTACTGACAGGATGCGGTTTTAAATTTTATGCCATCTGTTATTTATTCTTGTTTATTCAAATGATTGCAATAACAATGATTCATTCACTAATGTTAAGGTTAATACGTTTAAGATCTTGTTTAAATGACGTTTCTTCTGCAACTGGCTACTCCTCTTATATTAATGCATACACTTTTGTAAAGAAGTATATTTTTATGAAAAAAATTTGTAAAAGTATGATGTAAATTTTCAGTGCAATGTAAACAAATAAAAAAGGATAATTGCTTTTGTAAAACGTGTATTCTTTTCAAACTTACCTTTAGCTATTCCTTTGTAAAAGCAATGCACAGACCCATCTTCACTTGGTGCTTCTAAAAATGTTCCTCAAGAACATGTCACATTGCAACAAGTAATAAAGTTTAATCTCTCCATCTATATTCTACTTACAAATGTGATAGTTTTTTATAGGCAAATAGAATACCATTATAATTATATTACTACCAAGCATGGACTCACTATAGGTGTTCCAAGGAATATGATGCAGTGAAATGAGTTTCTGTAAAATAAGGAACTTTATCAAATGCTGACGATGTAGGAAAACACAAGCATGGTGCCATCTACTTGTGTATTAGGAATAGAGAATTTAGATGAATACACTGTGAGATGTGAAGTTTTAAGGATCTTTTGTAGATGTCCTGGACCTCTCCCTGTTTGTATGTTCCAAACTCAGTAGGCATCCTGTCCTTTTTTGGACATTTAAGTTTAAAAACATAATTACTGTTTTCTCTCTCCTAAGAGATGTTTTCAGCTCACACTCATCTGGTGAGGTATAGCTGTGAACTGCCTTCTGATTTCATTCAAGAACAATGTAGTTGTACCTCTGATACATAGATCAATAACATTTTTTCCTATTTAGTTCAATGTCATAAGAGCCTGGCTTTGAACTGTTCTCAAATATTACTTTTACTGATACTATACAAATTTATATATAATTCAAATTCTCTAATATATTTCAGTGCTTTGTTTTCATAAAGATACTCTGTAAAACATGTTTCATAGATTAAAACTCAACATTAACAACATACCACCCAAATAAATGTTTTTTTAAGCAAAAGAAAGATATCCACACTTTCATGAGAAATATTAATATTGTGCTTTGGAAAGTTATTGTTTCTATAATGTTAGGGTTATAACACATTACTTAATACAGTTTTACTAGAGAACTTTTATGCTATCAGAGGTAGCTTTTATTTCTGAGATCCACAAACTCCAGTCTTGATCTTTCATTTCTTGTTAACTTTGCAACCCCTTACTTGACTCACAATTTCTGTGTATTTTCACTTATTTTTTTTTAATTTTTATTTTTATTCTCTTCTGTGAGTCTTTCCCTCTGTTCCTTTATTTTTGTGCTTTCCTTAATATGTTTTTCCTTCTTATATTTTCTGGTATTTTAGTTTTTATTTATTTGAAAATTTCTGCAGTCTCAATTTTTCAAAAGTTCACATAATTTTTATGGTGATTTAAAAAAAGATCTTTAAAAGCCTTGCTGCCCTTTTTTATATGCTTAAGAAAATTAAATCTATAAGCCCCGCACAGATACAGAAGACTGTGTAGTGGTGGTGAAAATTACTATAAGGTACGATTTATGTTGCTATGTGGTACATTCACACATAAGGGTATAGAAGTGGATATCATAGAGACTCAAAGGTCTGAAATTGAGTGCTAATCATTTTTTTAAGAAAAATCACAACACAAGGCTTGTCAGAGTATTAACCTTGGATTATCTATAAATTTAAAATAAACACAGGGTAAATTATGTTTTTTTTATTTTATTTTTTTTTTAAAGAAAACAGTAGTTCACTCCAGCGGATACATGCTCATGCTGCCAAGCCTTATATCTGAATTTGGTCCTTGGCACACACTTAGGGGAAGGAGAGAATCCGCTACCACCTCCATATGTATGCTGTTGTGTGAGATCAAGAACACATAAACACACATACACACCCATCAAAGTTTGGACTGAGAGAAAATGGACTGACTTCTTTTGTTTTGAGGATGGCTGGAGGTAAGGGAATATTCATCTAGGAAGGTGTGCATGTCATAAAATTTGAGAAATCGCATCTGTCAACATTTTCATGAGTTTAGAATTCTGAGGTAACTTTTAAGAGTAGATTTAGAATCCATTAGGGAATAGAAGGGACCACCAGACATTAGATTGTGTTCTTCAAAATATAAACAACAGAAGTAGTGAGCACTTTAATAAGTCCCTCAGTGTCGTAAGTTTATTAGTCTTGTAAAAAGAAGCACATCTCACCACATTCAAATTGTACTGCACAGTATAAAACAAGAAATTCCGATTTAAAATTTTTAAAAGACCCAAATGTGTTTGTAACTATCAGCAAAGCTGTGAAAAAAAGGATGATATCATTACCATGATCCTGTTCTAGACTCCCTGTAATCCCCAGTCCTTGTGATATATGTTGCAGCAATATGGATACAAGAGGGCAATGTACAAGAAAAGTGGTGTTAACACTGGAGTGAGATAAAGCAATCTCAAATTAAGAATGGAAATTGGATGGAGAGAGCACCATGACAATTTGTATATAAGTAGGCTTTATATTATCTTGAAGGTCTCTGTAGCAGACATCTACCCATGAAGGGCACTTTCCTGCCCTGGTTGTTGCTGTACAACATCAAGGATGGTAGTACCTGAGGTGGTTCAAAACTGATTATATAGATCACGGAAATGGATGAGGTGTTAGCAGAAGTTTTAGAATATACCTGTGACCCAAAGCTTAGTAATGTGTAACACAGAGTTCCACGGAACAGCCAAGCAATACAACTCATGCCATGTGCACAACCCTTAGGCTATTAAGGAAACAATTTTGTTTTTTTAAAAAAAAAATCTCATGAGTCCAGGAATTGAACCATAGCCTTTGTTAAATTTCTAGAAATATTCTTGTACTTTAGTAACATATGGTTTAAAACACCTATCGTATTGTGGCAACCTTAAAACAGGAGCCTTGAAGAGCAGGAGTGTTTTTACTAAATATACTTTTCTAAATCTCTGATAACTTCTTGCCATTATTTTGCCATGTTCACTCTCAAATATTGTATCTATTTTCTAGAAACACTCCTTTCTCCCCAATCCAACCCAACACTTTTTAATTTTTTTTAAATTTATCTTTCATGTACATATTAACTTTACATCCCGAACTTAGCCCACTCCCTCTTCACCTCCCAGTCCCCACTCCCAGTCTCTTTACTCTACCTCCCCTCCCCTTCTCCTTAGAAAAAGGGATGCCCTCCTTCCACAAACCCGTCCCAGCACATCAAGTCACATCAAGATTGAGCTCATCCTCATCCGCTGAGGCCAACCAAATCAGCCCTAAGAGGAGGAAGTGATCAAAAGCAGATGACAGACCATGCCATAAACAACACCCTCCTCATGAGAGGATCCAACCCAATTCTTTTTTTTTTAATTTTTATTTTTTTAATATTAGTTATAGTTTGTTAACTTTGTATCCCTGCTGTATCCCGCTCCATCTTTCCCTCCCAATCCCACCCTCCCACACTTATCTCCTCCCTGCCTCTTTCCAAGTCCACTGATAGGGGAGAACCTCCTCCCTTTCATCTGATACTGGTTTATCAGGCATCTTCAGGACTGGCTGCAAAGTCCTCCTCTGTGGCCTAGCAGGGCTGCTCCTACCTCGGGGGAAGTCGGGGAGGTCAAAGAGCCTGCCATTTTATTCATGTCAGAAACAGTCCCTTTTCCCCTTATTAGGGTACCCACTTGGATACTGAGCTACCAAGGGCTACATCTGAGCAGAGGTTCTAGATTGCATCCATACATGGTCCTTGTTTGGAGAAACAGTCTCATAAAAGACTCCTGTGCCAGATATATTTGGTCCTTGTGGAACTCATGTCCTCTCCAGGTCATATTAACTCCCCCCTCCCTTTTTTTGATTCCCTGCACTCTGCCCAAGGTCTGGTTATGAGTCTTAATATCTGCTTTGATACACTGTTAGGTAGAGTCTTTTAGAGGCCCTTTGTGGTAGGCTCCTGTCCTGTTACTTGTTTGCTCCTACATCCAATGTCCATCCCATTTTTCTTTCTAAGTGAAGATGGATCATTGTACCCTGGGTCCTCTTTCTTATTTATCTTCTGTAGGTGTATAGATTTTAGTATGTTTATCCTATCTTATAGGTCTATATAAGTGAGTATATACCATGTGTGTCTTTCTGCTTTTCCCAACCCAATTCTTATGCTTGTTCTTGGGACTTTTTTCCTACTATTGGGTTGCCTTGTCCAGCCTCAGTATAAGGTGGGGTTTTTCCCTTTTCTTACTGTATTTTGTTTTGTCCTGTTTGGCTCTTGTCAATAAGAGAAAATGGAAAGGAAGTGAATGAGGGAGAGATAAGAGATGGGGAGGAACTGGAAGGAGGAAAGTGAGGGGAAACTGTGGTCAGGCTATATTGTATGAAAGAATCTATTTTTAATATAAATAAAATTTAAAATGGAAATATAAAAATAAAAATATGAAAAATAAAAAATAATAAGTAAAAAAATAATGATTTATTTTGTTTTTCCATATTCTTGGATGTGAGCCATCCCCTGGAGCATGCTCAACCAATCAAAAGTAATTTACTAAATAAAAACTGACTCTTGCTACCCAAAAGCCATTAACTGTCCATATCTCTTCATTTATTTTGGGTACTTAAAGATATTTTCATATTCCATGCTAAAATGTTGACTGACTTACATCATGCAGGTCTACTGAACCCAAGAAGAGCTGTTATGAATTCATAAACGTAGCAGTCCTTTCATATCAAGAAGATATTGTTTCGTTCCAGTCTTCTCTAAACCTACTCTTAAAATGCCCCCTCCATCTTTTGCAATGCTTTCTGAACCTTGGGGATAGGATAAGATATAGATGTGTAATTTGTAGTGGAGAACTGCACAGATACTTATTTTCTGTACTTTGTTCAGTTGTGAAGATTTTAGCAGAGGTCTATTTTTATTTTTCTACACTGATTACAGTTTATTCACTTTTTTTTCCCAGCTGTAGACCCTTCCTACATTCCCTCCTAATCCCAAACACCCATCCTCATCTCCTCCCATTACCCTCTCCAAGTACACTGATAGGGGAGGTCCTCCTCCCCTTGCATTTGACCCTAGCCTATCAGGTCTAATTAGGACTGGCTGCATTGTCTTCCTCTGTGGTCTGGTAAGACTGCTCCCCCCTCAGGGTAGGTGATCAATGAGCCAGCCCTTGCCAAAGACAGCCCCTGTTCCCCTTACTAAGGAAGCAACTTGTATACTGAGGAGCTGCCATGGGCTACATTTGTGCGGGGGTTCTAGGTTATCAACATGCATGGTCCTCAGTTGGAGTATCAGTCTCAGAAAAGACCCCCGGGCCCAGATATTTTGGTTCTGTTACTCTCCCTGTATAGCTCCTGCCCCCTCCAGGTCTTTCTATCTCTCCCTTCGTTCATGAGATTCCCTGCACTCTACCCAGGATTTGGCTATGAGTCTCAGCATCTGCTTTGATACTCTGCAGGGTAGTTTTTCAGAGGCTCTCTAAGATAGGCTCCTGTCCTGTTTCCTGATTTCTCCCCTCTTCCGATGTAAGTCCCCTTTGCCTTTCTGAGTGAGGATTGATCCTCTTACCCTGGGTCCTACTTCTTGTTTAGCTTCTTTAGGTGTACAGATTTTAGCATGTTTATCCTACATTATATCTAATATCTGCTTATAAATTAGTATATACCATGTGTGTCTTTCTGCTGCTGGGATACCTCACTCAGGATGATTTTTTTCTAGATCCCACAATTTGCCTGCAAATTTCATGATTTCCTTGTTTTTAATTGCTGAGTAGTATTCCATTGTGTAAACGTACCACAATGTCTATGTCCATTCCTCCGTTGAGGGACATCTGGGTTGTTTCCATTAATAAAGCTGCTATGAACATAGTTGAACAAATGTCTTTGTTGTGTACTTGAGCATATTTTGGATATATGCCTAGGAGTGGTATAGCTGGATCTTGAAGCACTATTCCTAATTGTCTGAGAAAGTGCCAGATTGATTTCTAAGTCGTCGTACAAGTTTATATTCCCACCAGCAATGGAGGAAGGTTCTCCTTTCTTCACATCCTCTCCAGCATGTATTGTCACTTGAGTATTTGATCTTAGCCATTCTGATGGGTGTAAAGTGAAATCTCAGGGTCGTTTTGATTTGCATCTCCCTGATGACCAAGGACACTGAGCATTTCTTTAAGTGACCTTTGCTTTGCAGAAGCTTTTCAGTTTCATGAGGTCCCATTTATTTATTGTTGATCTTAGAGCCTCTGCTGTTGTTCTGTCCAGGAAACAGTCTCCTCTTTAGCAGAGGTTTTAATTTATCAAATCTTTCTGTTCTTGTGCCCCAGGTATGGAAGATTTATTCATTATTTTTCATTAAGGCTTTCATTAAGCCTTTATCTATAAGGCTACTCATTGGCATCAAAACCTGACAGTCTCCAAAAAGCCAGTATCTGTTTTCCATCACTGGGAATTAGGAAGGCTTTGGTGACTTCTCTGTGTTCAACTGAGAGAGCTCTTGGTCCTGTCTTGGAAGGAATCCTAAACTTAATGCTGAGGAAGATCATGATCTGGCCTAGGGATTAAAACTTTATATCACCTGGCAGTGAATTTCATTGTTTATTTAGTGGTTTGGTGTCTCATTTAAGGAAGAAGAACAGAAATTGTTGATGTATACTTTATATCCCAGCAGCTGGGAGACAGAAGTAGGTGCTTCTCTGTGAGTTTGAGGTCAGCCTGTTCTACAAAAGTGTCTAGGGCAGCCAGGGTACACAGAAAAACCTTGTCTCAAAAAACGAAAACAACCAAAACAAAACAAACAGCAACAAAGAAAACAGATGAGATCACACACACACACACACACATATATATATATATATATAAATTTAATTCCTATGCATACTTAGCTAGGCCATATCAAAATATATGAGATCTGCCTTTGAAACCCCAGGAAGGACACCTCAGGTATGTTGTCTATTTTAGCCTGGAGCAGCAGTCCATTCAATGGCAAAAACACGTTGATTTTTAGAAGCTATGGAAGTACAAAATAGAATATCTTTAAAATCTAGGCCTGTTCACCTTGGGCATTAAAAGGTTTTTGTGTTCATGAAGTATACATATTAAGGAACACTTAATACATGGGAATTACAGCTGCATTTGTAACTTCAAGTGCTTGTACTATTGTGTAGTCTCCATTAGATTTTTTAATAGACCGCACTGGAGATTAACAGGGAGGGTGTTAGAGTTAAAAGCCCCTAACAAAGGAATTCACTGAATGAGTGGTTGAAATTCCATTAAGGGTTTAGGCCACAAAAGTGCTTTACTCTAGTTATATGTGTGGTGGTTGAAGTTTCTGTACTTACAAAGGATTGGTACATACTTTTGTGTTAAAGAGGAGACCTGCCAGCAATGATTCACTGTGTCTGATAGACAGGCTATCCTGGTTGTTATTAAGATTTTTTTAAGTTGTTGAAAAGAACTTACCCCATTTTTGGTGATAAATCTGTCCAATACAGGGAGATGACACTTGGGTATCTGTAGAAAATTGTGGGTAAAGATTAAGTTTTATCATGAACAACATGAAAATAAAGTCAATATTGATGATAAAAGTCCCATTGATGCCCATATCTTAAAAAAAATAGGGGACAAATTACCCAGAGAACAAAATAAAGCCACTACTATCAATTAAAAAACTTATAGTTCTCCCCCCTACTGTCTGACAATAACCTGTCAATGCACTAGGGAGAGGAATAAGGGAGAAACAGGGAGGGAGGGAAGAACCAGGAGGGAATATACCTACAGTTATAACCAGAGGGAGGGGCCTCCAACTGGGATACAAAGTGAATAAATCATAAATAATAATAATAATAAAAGAATAGAAAACTTACAGTCATACCTGCAATTACAAGTTTTAACTGTTGATATTGATTATTGACTTGGAGATCATTTTGAGTCAAGGGCTTTCCCAGCACAAGGACTTTTATATCCTTTGAAACAATATGCACTCCCTGCATACAATGTTTGAGCAATTCATCTTCAAGAAACTGTGTTCTAAAAGACATAGACTTTAGCAATTTATTTATTACAGTAGAAGAGCAGTAGGAGACCACTATTCTTGAAAGGCTACAAGAAGTTCACATTCCTCTTGTTTCTCCTTCCTGGTGGCTTTAACCTCACTTCAGCTCCCTGACCATTTTAGATCACAATAACAGAAAAATGCTTGCTATATTTAATAGGCTACCAATGGTAGTTTAGAGGCTCGGTGACAATTTTGTAATTTCTTTCTGATGCCAGGAACAAGGAGGGATAAGATGATGTTATTTAGTACTTTGAAAAAGGTAGTAAGATTTTCACTAGGCATTTGGGCAGTACTTGCCATAAGGGTGGGATTTAATAGGTTTTCTTTCATTGCTATTTAGTCCTCTAAATACATAGACAATGGAGTATTTCCACTTTCTATCCCAATACAATAATCTTATTCAAAGAAATTATAGGGTTTCCTAAAATCCTATGCAATACTTGGGTTCTAAAATATATAACTCATCTGCTTATATATTCCAGCAATTTGGGTCATTTCAGTTATCTTAGAATTAGTAAAGGTCTGACCTATTATAATACCAACATTCTTCTAAGAATGCCATGGTTCAAACAGGATAGACATCAGAAGTAGGAGAAGACAGTGACAGGAAGACTTCCAATGGGTCCTTGAAAGACTCTACCCCTCAGGGTTTTAAAGGAGATGCTGAACCTCATAGCCAAACTTCAGGTAGAGTGCAGGAAACCTTATGGAAGAAAAAGGGAAATAGAAAGTCCTGGAGAGGATAGGACTACCACAAGTAGACCAACAAAGGTATCAAATCTAGGCCCAGGGGTGCCTGCGTAGACTGTCCCAACCAAGGACCATGCATGGAGAGGACCTAGAAACCCTGCACAGATGAAGCCTATAGACAGCCCAGTCTCTATGATTTGGGTGTCCTAGTAAGGGGAGCAGGGTCTGTTTCTGACATACACTCAGTGGTTCTTTGATCACCTTTCCCTGTGGGGTGCAACCTTGTCAGGCCAGAGAGGAAGACAATGCAGATAGTCCTGATGAGACCTGATAGGCTAGGGTCAGATAGAAGGGGAGGAGGACCTCCCCTATCAGTGGACTCAGAGAGGGGCATGGGAGGAGAAGAGGAGGGAAGGTGAGCTTGGGAGGAGATAAGGGAGGAGACCACAGCTGGGTTACAAAGTGAATAAATTGTAATAATAATAAAGAAAGAAAAGAAAAAAAGAGAAAAAAAAGAATGTCCTGGTTTAGAGAGATGCCAAACAGTTCATACACACACACACACACACACACACACACACACACACACACACACACATATTTAGGATTGTCTGAAAGATGTTGAAAGATACCTAGGTCCTACTTGATTTGTTCTAGTTCTTCCATTGACAAAAAGTCATGGTTGTAAATTAGTTCAGATTATTTAGCAATGTATTGGAGGAGACACAGCTGAGAAAGCACATGGGGTTCCAGCATTATTAAAGAATACTGGATGTAAAGACACGGCTTTGTTTGTCTCCTAGCTGAAGACATTATGAAAGACTGCTTTAGTCCACTATATATATATATACATATATATATATATGTATATATACATATATATATTTAGTATTGTCTAAAAGATTTTACTTGATTTGTTTAGGTTCTCTCATTGAGGAAAAATAATGCCATGGGATTGTTAATCTCACAGCTGAGGATGTTATTAAAGATTTTAGTCTACCTACTTCTCAGGAACTTTTCCCAAAGTGAGAGAGTGCATTTCTGAATTGAATGGATCCAATAGTACTAATGAGGACAATTGTTCCTGTACCTAATTTATATTATCCATTGCAAACCTGGGTCCTTTCTTTAAAAAAAAAAAAAAGAAAGGAAACTTGTACATGTTACCTTATAGCTTTTTCCAGTTGTTTGCAAAAGATAGTATGTGAAGTACTATTTTAACTAATAGTTTCATATACTGAGTATATTCTTTGCCTCTGAATTATATTACCAATGTTGGCCTGATGTTATATATTCTCATGTTAATTACTGGATCCCAAGATCTTGTTCTTGCTCAGAAGAGCCCATTCTCATGTAAACCCATCCTTGTTGTATAAAACCTGCCTAAGTTATTGTACCATTGTTTGATTAACCAGGCTGTACCTGGGCAGGGCAGAATGGGGTAGGTGTGGCTAAGGTTCCTAGGCTTTTGGGTTCAAGACAGAATCACATGAAACAGACAGAATGGAAGAGAGAAAAAAGGAGGACTCCACAATGGATTAGTTTGGAGAAAAAAAAAACATTTGGGACAAGAAGAATGATTCCAATAATGGCATGAAAAGGCCTAGATAACGAATATAAGCAAGTACTATGGGATTATGGGTGGAAAGTTGACCAGAGGAGGAGGATAAAGGTGCATGGCATTGGATGGGGGTTGGGGGATGGATGGGGAGGTTATTGAGCCAGCGTAGGTGAAATATCTTCCAGGCCCTAGGTAAATAAGGCAATTATAAAATCTAACAGGTGTTTGTGTCTTATTGTTTGTGATAGCAGGTTAAATAATACTGCTATGATAATCTTAGGGCTAATAATAAACATTATATAGCCAAACACTCATTTTATATTTATAATATGCCAACATGCAATAAGTTAGAGAAAAAGTAGTATTCTTTTTAAAGTTTGAATATCATAATGTTACATTATAAAAGCTACAGTCAGGAGTGGAATCAAAGGTAATCTAAGGCAAGGTGCGAATCTAGAAGTGAAATAACACAAAGTGCTCTGAGATAGATCCTTATGTCTTCTCAAAAAATATTAGTGAATTTTGGAACACCCTTCTTTCACTGGGGACTCAGAGAATCAGATGCATCATGCTTAGCTCAGCTATATATTTCAGAGTTCTCTTACCAAAGAGTAAGTTCCTGCCTAGTGGGAGCCAAGTTTTAATGATTATTTTTTTAGGTAGCTTGACTTGCCCGATCCTGGATTTGCTTTGACTGACTGCCAGGGGAAGGTCAAGTCTTTCCACCCCTTCCTCTCCATTTTGTCTGTCTTGTCTGTCTGTATGTCTCTCCATCTGACTCTGCTTCTTTCCTTTCTATTTTTCTTTTATTTTTTAAAATTTACCTCTCACATCTTACATCCTTACCACAGTTTCCCCTCCCTCATCTCCTGCCAGTCTTTATTCCCCCACATCACCCAGCCACTCCTTCATTTCTCTTCAGAAAAGAGAAGGTCTCTAGGATATCAAATAAATATGGCATATCAAATTGCAATAATGTCAGAGACCTCCCCTCATATTAAGGCAAGACAAGACAACCCATTAGGAAGAAAAGAGTTCTAAATGCAGACAAAAGAGTAAGACACGAACCCAGCTACAACCACTGGAAGTCCCATAAGACCAAGCTACACAACCATAACATATATGCAGAGAACATGGGTCAACCATTCAGGCTCCTTGACGGTTAGTTCAATCTCTGTGAGCTCATATGAGCACAGTTAGTTTATTCTGTGGGCTATGTTCTTTTGGTGAACTTGAACCCTCTGGCTCCTACAATTTTTCTTCCCCTCTTTTGCAGGATATTTAGTGCTCCTCATAGTGGTTGGCTGCTTGTCTCTGAATCTGTTTCCATTAGGTGCTGGATAGCGCATCCCTGAAGACAATTACACTAGGCTCCGGTCTGTGAGTATAGCAGAATATCATTAGAGATCATTTCATTTACTTTTTATTATCTTTTTTGCTCATCATATTTGGTTCTATCCTGGGTCTCAGAGCTAAACAGTCTCTGATTCCTGGCCCTCCCGCAGTGTCAAGGGAGAATTTCCACTCATGGCATAGGTCTCAAGATGGGCTAGCTGTTGGTAGACCACTCCCACAATCTCTATGCCACTTTTATCCCAGCACAACTTGCAAGCAGTGCATTTTGCAAGCAGACCAAAGATTTTGTGCCTGGATAGTACTCACATTTCCATGTCTGAAAATCTTGCATTGTTATAGGAGATGATTGTTTCATGTTCCATATGCCACCATTGCTTGGAGTGTTAGGAAGGGTGACCCTCATAGATTCCTTGGAGTTTCTGGCTATTACAAATAATGTAAGACAAACGTAGTTGAGCAAGTAAGTGACTGTGATAGCTTCGTATGTCTTTTGGGTATATTCTCGAGTGGAATTGCTGGGTTACACTAAGGTTCTATCTCATTCATGAGATGTGTTCCCCTAACCCCTGCAATACCAGTTGTCTTTCCCAGTATTTTATCCCTCCATCCTCCCCACACCTGATCCCTCCTATTTCTGAACAACCCCCCCATTTGCTATTTCTGTTCATTTTTGCTTTCCCAGGCAGATTCGTATTCTCATCTTGAGTCATCCTTGTTACTTAGCCTCTCTGAATCTGTGGGTTGTAGCATGGTTAATCTTATTTTACAGCTAATATCCACTTTAAGTGAATATGTACCATGTTTGTCTTTCTGAGTCTATGTTACATCTCAGGATGATTTTTTTTCTAGTTCCATCCATTTGCCTGCAAATTTTATGATGTAATTTTTTTTTCTTTTATTGTTGTTTTTGTTTTTTGTTTTTTTTTTAAACAGCTGAATAATATAAACTATGTAAATGTACCACATTTTCTTCATCCATTCTTTGTTTCAGGGACATCAAGGATGTTTTCAATTTCTGGATATTATGAATACAGCCATTATAAACATAGTTGAATAAGTGTCTTTGTGTCTTTTGGGTATATTCTCAGGAGTGGTAGAGCTACACTTGAGGAAGATGGATTTCCATTTTTTTGTGAAACCACAAAACTGATATCCTCAATAGCTATATATGTTTGCACACCAACCAGCAATGGAGCAGTGTTCACCTTGTACCAATCCTCGCCAGTATGAGTGGTCACTTTTGTTTTTTAACCATTTTGAGAGGTGTAAGATAGACTCTCAGAGTCCTTTTGATTTGCCTTTCCCCAATGGCTAATGATGTTGAACATTTCTTCACGTGCTTTTTTTATCATTTGTAATTCTTCTGTTGAGAATTCTTTGTTTAGTTCTGTACCCCATTTTCTAAGATTTGGGGTTTTTGTTTATATTATTATAATTATTATTAATTATTATTATTATTTTACCAGCTTTATAATAATTGTTTTACTAAGCTACTCTATGTGAAAGGTTTTGGAAAAATAAATTGTACATTTCCTCTTCCAAGGAAAAATGACCCACTTCAAGATCAAGTCATTGAACGCAAAATAAATATCTAAGATGAAAGAAAAAGTGTAAAAATACATATTTAAACCAATCTTATTAAAACAACTTATTTTCCAATACTAGAAACTTACAGATTAATATTGGAAGACTATTAAAACATAAACAATATTTTGCAACAATATATGGTCAGGATATAAAATATTGAACCATAGCCAGAAGATCCACATTACAGTTTCAACAGATGTACTTATAGCCTATCACAGAAGTGTATGCACAGAGAGAGAGAGTGGTAAGTAGAAGGGACCATAGAATTTCATGGTCTCAAAACAAGGAAGGGAAGTCTGAAGAAGAAAATCTAATTATGACAGAGTGCAAATACATACGTATCTGTTAACATTGGGGTCTTCATCTGGATTCCTTTTGACTTTTCATCTATTATAATCCTCACTGAAAGAATAGTCTAATGTATTGTATCTTTTCATGTCATTGAAAGTAACATTTCCAAAACATAAGAGGTAATCAGGCATTTTCTAACCTGTTGAATATGATACTATTCTCTCTAGTACGATGATTTAGAAAACAGACATCGATTTGGGTGTGTGGCAGCATATTTTGAACTTAGTGTGAACCACTCGAAAACAATACATGAAGTCGACATCATGGAAAACCTGGACACTTATTTGTTGCGACCCGCGTAACCGTCTCGCCAGCAAGAACGCACACGGACAAAACAGGATCCTTCTGCAGCAGGCTTTATTATCATGCAATGAAAAGGAGGAAGACCCCAGGCCCCAAAATGGTGCTGCTTAAATAAGCCCTGATCGCACCTAAGTGACGTGGAGTGACGTGTCATACCCTGATTGGCTGCTTACTCATTACCCGTCTGACGGCCCGGGCTCGGCAGTGGTTTGGCACGCTTTTGCATCCAGCACATGCGCCCCAGAGCTTGTTACCAGTACAGAGACTGGATGCCAGCGCCATCTTGCAATGGCGTCTGAACCTCGGCTCTCCACACTTATTAATAAAATTCTAAAAACAAAATGGTAAGGAATGTATGAGGAATGGTCTGCTCTCTATTATTATTCCTTGGGGTATTTATCAGATGCTATTATTTGCACATTAAAGATTTATTTGTTTTTATTTTATGAACATGAGTGTTTGTTTGCATGTATATATTTGCACCACATACAGGCTGGTTTCCTCAGTTCTAGAACAGGAGTTAGAAATGATTATGAGCTACCCTGTGGGTGTTTGGAACTGATCCCAGGTGACCTGCAAAAGCAGCAAGTGTTCTCAGCCACTGAGCAATGTCTCTATTTCCTATTGCTTGCATTTCAAATGAAAAACAAAATCAAATACAATTTGATCACAAATCACTTATCAAATAAGGCACAGGTAAATTTTATATTTAATGCTATTCTAGCCATGTAAAAAGGACAATCAATTCTCATTTTGCTTATAATTATACACATAAAATATTATCCTTCCCAAAAAAAATCAAAGGTTGACATTTTTCCTGGGGCTTAAAACCATGTTTTGTTTGTCTACCCTGAAAATATTCACTGACCCATGGTTGTGTTTGAAATTACCACTCATTTATAATTAATGATTTCAAATAGTAGGTTTTATATTTTATGCACCATTTAATAGAAACTTTAAACAGTGATTCATTTCTGTAAGCAAGTCTCAAATGTTTACATATGAAGGATTCGATCCCTATTTTGTAATGGATTTCAATAATAACTTGTTATTTTAAAATATAATTTAACTTCTAACTATCCTGGTACAATGACACTGTATCAATAATAACACAATAACATGTATTTTGATGGAAAACTAAAGAGTATGTGCAATGTATGGGGGTAAACGTTAATCTTAAAAAGGTTTTGGCCAAAGGAAGACAATGCAGCCAGTCCTGATGAGACCTGATAGGCTAGGGTCAGACATAAGGGGGGGAGGTCCTCCCTATCAGTGGACTAGGGGAGAGACATAGGAGAGAAGGAGGGATGGGGAGGGGAGGAGGTAGGGGCCCACAGCTGGGATACAAATAAATTATAGTAAATAATAAATAAAAATTTTTAAAAATTAAAATATTCAAAAACCTTAAGAAAAAAATTTGGGGGGTAGGGGGCATCAATGAGGTAAGTCTGTACAGGCAACGTTGCATTCGTAAAAATGGAGAATTGTAGTAGTGCTGTAATGTTGATTTTAAAACTGTGACTCTTTCTCACTGTGGCAATCAGGAAATAGTCTGAGAAGAGTGGCGTTTCCTTTCTGCAGGACAACGTAGATCCCAGTCAGCGGAGGGCAGAGCCACTTGCATACTCCTGAATCCCTGTGCAGAAATACTGACAACAGAGACAAACATGCCAGTACTTGCCTCTTCACCACGTCATGATCCATAAACACCCACACCCATTCCATCACATTGCAGATCCAGCCTTTTCACCATCTACAACCAGTGGTTCTCAAGCTTCCAAGTGCTGCAACACTTTAATAAGGTTCCACATGACGTGGTTACCCTAACCTTAAAATTATTTTCATTGCTACTTTATAACTGTAATTTTGCTAATTTTCTTTGCAAATTTGTTTTGAATAGTAATGTCAGTGTCTGACAGAAAGGATATTTGGTATGTGATCCCTCCAAACAGACCCCCACCTTGAGAACTGCTGAATTCCAAAACCATCTGACATACACTTCCAATGGCACACTTCCGTGCTTTCTCAATGTAAAGCGTCTCATTTGTTGTAAGATGTATGCACATTTAACTGAACATAACTGGCCTGCAACTTTTATTAGATTTCTTCTTTATTGCGTGTGCTATTATAAAGTGGTAAATGTAATGTCCAACTATGAAGCTTTTCTTAATCATACATTCTTTCTGTCACATGGATTTTTACCAACAAAAATACAATTAAAGCAGAATTGATAGCTCTTTTTCCATTTTGATGCATTTCCTTGCTTCAAAGTATTTGAAAGCACTAAGAAAGTTATAAAGCAAAATCTTCCTCTTACTCTGATATTCATAATTCAGATGAAGGTCTATAGTGTTGATTTGTTGCTTATCCCTGAAGAAAGTTTCGGGTATACAGAAGCCAGTGTCAGCTCAAGGAATTTATACAAATAGACACAGAAGAACACACACAGATAACAAAGTAAGCTCATTTATTGCAGTATTACTTGCGGGTTGAAATTGACTTGAGACTGACTCTACATGCTGAACTATCTCCTTTACATCGATAGCTTGAGATGCTCTTTCTTCCATCACACGTGGATTGCTGTTGAGTTGTTGCTGGTGGACCCTGACATCTGAGGTCATTGTTGAAAAATTTAAAACATAATGAGTGCCAAACACGGTATATATTTTAGCATAAGTGGTAAGGAACTAACAGTTCCTTATAGTGAAAAAAAAATAAGGAAATGTCACCATTATGCAAGTTCACATTTTGTCTTAGTTTAGAAGTATTTGTGTACTAAACATGCTTCTGGGTTAATTCATAATAAGTATCTAATAACAATGGTCAGATTTATAGTCAACCTGCTACTACCACTGCCTATATACTGTGCCTGGTTGTCTTATAGAATCACCAAATCCTAGATAGATGTAGTAGGAGAGCTATTGGAGAGAAGAGGCTGATTTTTTTCTTTATCCAGTGTGCTTTATTTTGAATTAAATTAAAATATTTGCTGTAACAAAAATTTCAGCTCTCTGAAAAATGCAACTATTCTATCTTTCCTATTGCTTTAAAGTAAAAGTTATAAAAACACGTGAAATAGGACTTTTCAAAAATCCTATCAAATATATTTTGAAAAGATTTCTAAAACAAACATATTTGTTATCTTACAATAAAGATTATTGATGTCTACCTCAATTTAATATTAATATAATATGCATACGTCCTTATGAATTTCCAGCAAATATTTAGGAAAGATGTTCATACTCACAAGTATTAAGTTTGGAACTTGCAAAAAAGATATTATTCTCAGTACTTATATAAACAAGCATGTGTATAGTGTTGGAAATATCTAGATAAAATTAATATATCATTAAATATAATGAATTTTTGCTGTAATGTTTTCAACTACTTACATTTACCTAAAACACAACATAACAAACTAGAAACATTCCAAAGTTTCATGATAGGTATTTCTGTGAATTTTTATTCTATGTAGTAGGTTATCTATATCAGCCATGAAGCTATGATCCTTAATAATTCTTTTACCTTTCATTTACAAAATTAGCATATGACTCTGACATATCAAAATATCATTTTGACATGCTGACTATTTTTGGACATTTCTATGTTTCTCTTTTCATGGATTTTCATGTTCAAAGTAACGTTTCTATTTTTTTTTTTAAATCTGGAATGATTTAATGCTTTCTTCAGACGCATACAGTGCTATATCTTACCCAGCTTTTTAAAAATAAGATACATTCTATTACTAGTCAGAGAAATTTCAAATCGTACATTTTGTTTCACTGACTGTGTATGGTACCAATGGAATACCTAAGAGAAAACAATTGACAGTAAAAGAGGAAACTGATTACAAAAGGAGACATTTTGAGTTGATATACTGAATGGTAGATAATTTAAGTAGATGATGATGGAAAATTCAGTAAATTGCATATTGAAAGCTGAGGAGCTGCACACAAATGTAATTTACAGAGATGTAGAAGCAAGAGTAATTATAGCTACCACAGTCCTGAAACAGTTAATCTTGTATGTTAACTTGTGAATTAAAAGATGCCTGGATGTGTATGTGGGTTATTCCACAATAGATTTACACGAGCAAGACAATTCATGGAGGAATAGTTGCCCTGAATGTAAGTGGAACTTTATAAATTTAGGGATTTGAACAGATTAAATGAATAAAAAAATCTAATCAACTAACTAAAAATTTCCTCTTCATGCCCCACACATATGTAAGCTGCCTTGCTCACCACATATTTTCTACATTTTGACAGAAATTTCTGAAACCATTAGCCAAAAAAAAAAAAAACAAAACATATTTTTTTTAAGTTGCTTCAATCAGGTATTTCCTCATGTTCACCTAAAAGTGATTAATATTTAGCATTTGGAAGGGAGAAGGTGAAGTAACCTTGTGAGTTCAGAGCAAACCTGGTCTACATAGTTTGTTCTAACATCCGCAAGACTAAATATACCCTGTTTAAACAATGAAAAAGTGATTAGCGCAGAAAATTGTTACCAGCACAGAGCTGGTGGTTGTGTCTACTAGACCCAATAAATTGTAACGATTTCAAAGTGGTTCATTCATATGATTTGGAAGTTTTTGGAGAAGCAGAGTAGAGAGACTACAGGGCCATAAGAATATATTAATGAGCTATTTTGACAGATGCTCAGAAAATGAGGATGTCAACAGAAATTCAGATATTGAAAACAGTTAAAGAAGTAGTGAGACTTCAAGTAGGAGTAAAAGTTTTCGGGAACTAAATAAAGCACTCACACATTGGCAAAATAATGTGTGTACATTTTGTCAATATACTGATGTTCTGTAGGAAGGTCAGATCAAAGGGAATAGATGATTTAAATGAAGTAGAAAAAGTAATAAAAGAAAGATAGGCAAATGATGGGATCTAGAAAAGATCATCCTGAGTGAGGTATCCCAGAAGTACAAAGACACACATGGTATATACTCACTTTTAAGTGGATACTAGACCTGTAAGATAGGATAAATATACTAAAATCTGTACACCTAAAGAAGCTGAGCTAGAAGGAGGAGCCAGGGTAAGATGATCAACCCTCCTTAGAAAGACAAATGGGATGGACATTGGAAGAAGTAGAAAACAAGAAACAGGACAGGATCCTAACATAGAGGGTCTCTGAAAGACTCTACCTCGTAGAGTATCAAAGCAGATGCTGAGACTCATAACCAAACTTTGGGCAGAGTGTAGGGAGTCATATGAAAGAAGGTACAGATAGTAAGACCTGGAAAGAATAGGAGCTCCACAAGGACTAAATATATCTGGGCACAGGGGTCTTTTCTGAGACTGATTCTCCAATCAAGGACCATTCATGGATATTACCTAGAATCCCTGCTCAGACGTAGCCCATGGCAGTTCAATATCTAACTGGGTTACCCTAGTAAGATGAACAGGGACTGTCTCTGACATGAACTCAGTGGCTGGCTCTTTAACCCTTCCCCCCACACAAGGACAAACAGCCTTGCTAGGCCACAGAGGAGGACATTGCAACCAATCCTCCTGAGACATGATAAGCTAGGGTCAGATGGAAGGGGAGGAGGACCTCCCCTATCAGTGGACTTAGAGAGGGGCAGAGAGGAGATGAGGGAGTGAGAGTGGGATTGGGAGGGAATGAGGGAAGGGGCTACAGCTGGTATGCTAAGCGAATGAAATGTAATTAATATAAAAAAATAAAAATTTAATTAAAAAAAGGAAATCACCCTTTTGATCAGTGTTAATTTTACACATTCATTGCAATATTAAAATGTACTTGCTAAATACCCACATTTATTATGTAACAGTCAAAAATAAAAGCAAAAACTAGATTCAAGTACTTAAACTTTGTTTGATAACTAACCCTTGTTCATACATTTAATTATCATACTGTTATTACACATTTGTAAATTAATTTATTACTAGTTTAAAACTAAAATAGATCAGGTAAAGTATAAAAAAATGCATATCTGGATTGGAAACTCACAGAAAATTTGAAATGCATTTAAAGAGTAAACAGTTGTAATAACGGAAATATCCCATTCTCTTTGTTTTCGTGATGTGTTTTTCTGGATTAACTTGTTAGACATGAGCATTAATTGCCTTAGATTATCCAGGGTGCTAAGCTATTTGTTTTCTAAAGCTAAGCAACTTTAGAAACCTGAAGACATGTTTGTCTGTTGAAAGAAAACCTCTGGGAATCTTATGAAAGAAGGGGGAGATGAAAGACCTGGAGGGGATAGGAGCTCCACAAGGATAGCAACAGAACCAAAATATCTGGGCTCAGGGGTCTTTTCTGAGATTGATAATCCAACCAAGGACCATGCATGGATATAACTTAGAACCCTTGCACTGATGTAGCCCATGGCAGCTCAGTGTCCAAATGTGTGTTCCCTAGTAAGGGGAACAGTTGATGTTTCTGACATTAATTCAGTCACAGGCTCTCAGTGATCACAGCCTCCCCTGATGGGGGAGGAACCTTACCAGACCACAGAGGAAGTCAATGCAGCCATTCCTGATGAGACCTAGGGTCAGATGGAAGGGGAGGAGGACCTCCCCCATCAGTGGACTTGGGGAGGGGCATGGGAGAAAAAGAGAGAGGGAGAGTAGGATTGCGCAGGTCTGAGAGAGGGGGCTACAGCTGGAATACAAAGTGATTTAATTATAATAAATTTTAAAAAATCAAAAAACAAAACAAAACAAAACATCTGTACCTATTGGATGCACCCAAGCATCATGTTAAGAAGAAGAAAAATTCTTGTTTGACATAATGAATCAAGATAAGGCAAGACAAGCATGGCATTTATTTTATGTTATCTTATCTCTCTATCTTATCTTGTCTTGTTTTTATGTGTTAGGCTCTTTGGCTAAATGCATGTCTTGCTACCACATGTAGGCCTGGCACCCATGGAGGCCAGAAGGAACTAGATTTAAAAATGGTTGTTAGTCATCATGTTGGTACTGGGAATAAAAAACAAAACAAATAAACAAACAAAAAAACTGTTCTCTGAAAGCACAGCCATTGCTCTTATCAATTGAGCTATCTTTCCAGCTTCACGTAAGGCAGTTTTATAAGGATGCCTTCCAGCTCAGGAATTCAGTTTTATACTGAGAGGTTATAACTATTCTATTATGATTTCATAAAATATTTTAATTGCTTCATTTTATACTTTTTCTCTGAAACGTAGTACTAAAAGCATATTTAGAAACTGAAATGTGGCTATCACAGTCTCTATAAACTAGGACTGACAGCAAAATGCAAGGTCACCTTTCTATTGTTCTAGTTCAATACCATAGCCAATTTCACTGTTTAAAAAATCCATAAATCTTATTTATAAGCAACATCTCACTTGTCAAAGTCAAGAAACTCTTAAAAAGTCAAAGAATAAAGTAGATGATTTATATACACATGAATTAATTGTCATATAACATCCAGAAACAACTAAAAAAATAAAACTTCAAGAGTTTTTATCTTTTTCTATATATAATAAAAGGAAATCTCTTAGATATAACTGTAAAATCTCATTCAGAAGGGGAAATAGAATAGGCAGTGGATGTGGTTAAAGAGAGGGAACAGGCTAGGAGAGACAGTGTGGCAAGAAATGCGGATATACATAAGACCTGAGGAGAACAGGGGCAGTAGGATAGGGGGTTTGTAGAGAGAAAGGAAACCGTGGTTGGGTACATATCTGTGACAAGCTGAATGTCTACAAATGGATAGGCTCCTGTGAGGATATGGGGTTGTCTCTAGCTGAGAATCCTAGTAGCAGGGGTCATGGAGACTTAAGAAGACAACCTCTAACTTGATAGGACTCTTAGTGGAGAAAGGAAAACAACCCACCCCACCAAAACTTCAACCCAAAATTTACCCTGCCTATAAGATATGCAACAATAAAAATAGAGCAGAGATTGAAAGAACGTCCAACCAATGCCTAGCTGAGACCCACCGCATGGGAAGAGAAAGTGGGTCTCTGCTATGCTTGCAGACAGAAATAGTTCACCTAATTTTGATTTGATTTTTGAAAAATGAGGGAATGATCATTAACAAGACTGTTTCTAACCTATGTGTTTTTGAGGGAAGAGTTTTGCAAAGAAGGATTAGAGCAGTATCATATCCAGGTTCCATGCTTCTTTCATGTGGAATGGCTGATGAAGGATAGAAATGCTCCTCCTCTGACACCATGAAGTGTGTTTCCAACACTTTAGCCAACTACTGAAGTAAATATTTCCCAAACACAAAAGAGCCTTTTGTTATTTATGCTACATAAGTTTGAAAAATTATCTGAAAATAACAAAAAAGCAAGCAAAGAACTGTAAATGAATTTAGGTAATGAAACTCTGTGCTTTGTAGTTGATCAATGCTTTCTTGAAAATTCTACTAGATGGTACTATTTCTATCAGACTGCATAGACTTCCTTAACTTTCTTCCTTATCTCTACAATTGCACCAAGCTAACTACCCAAACATGAGCTGAACAATGACAACAATAACAGACAAGCTGAAGTGAATAGGGCAAAGACCAGAAGGCCTCAATCCAAAACAAATAACTACAGGCAACTAAGAAATGCAGAGAGTAGAAGAAGTAGTTTTCTCTAGGGAAGAGCATACCATTTGGGTATTAACCAAGTGGTCAGTCCTAAAAACACATGTACCAGTAATATCATATGGACTTAGTAGGTTATATTTAGGAATATATATGCATGTACACATATGAATGCAATAACAATTAAAGAAAAAGGAGATATAGTTGAAAAAAGAACAAGCAGTGTTATATGGAAGGGTTTGAAGTGTAGGAAGAAAAGAGGAAGTGTAATTATAATTTTTAAAGTACTAAAATATTTACTAATGTATGGTGTATAATTTCAAAGGGATTTTTGTTGATTTTTAATATTTGTGTTTTCATTGCTTTTCTTTCACATAGATTTACCTGAACTTTTATTAAAATTTTGCTTTATATTTTGTTATCTTCTGTCCCTGTATTCCCAAAGAAATTCATTTACAAATTGGTAACATTAAAAAAAAATTCCTGAGGCGACCACACACACTGTATTTGTGGGACAGAGGAGCTGAAACTCGGAATTGGTGAGTGGAGGGGCAGTGGAACCCAAAACAATGGTACCGAGGTGTCCGGGGAGAAGGGGTACAAACCCTGATCTGAGTCCAATAGGGCACATGTCAACTACGGACATCTCTGTGGACTTCTCCTTGGGAATTAATTCCCAGGCACTTCCCCATAACGGGTGGAAGCAGCGGCTGAGGTACTGCTACCTGCAGTGGAGGCAGAAGCTGAGTACCGCAGCCAGCAGAGGAGGCAGAGGGGGCAGCCTACAGCGCATACAGCAACTTGCAAAGAGCACAGTGCTGCCTGCTCCAAACACAGATCTCCCTTCTTGAGATTTGAGATTGAGAACACTCAACTCCCAGGCATTTCTCTTATGACCTCCAAACTCTAGCCTTGCCTGAGGGGGAGGTGGCAGAGAAAGCTCATAGCACTTTCCAACTCGGAAAGCAGAGCCCAGCCTGTTGTGCTCACCGCTTCTAGCACAGAGCACAGGGCCAGGTACACAAAGAAACATCAGTTTATGTGTCCCACACGCAGCATCAGCCACAGATCTCAGAGTCCAGCCCACAGAGCCTGCCACAGACTGTAGACCACTGGGTATTCAGGAAACCTCCTCAGGCCCTTTGCTCCCACAATCTCCACTTTCTAACAGCATTAGCATCCACATCCCCTCCTACACTTGCTCCCAACTCCCATATTCCAAACACCTACAGTCTCTTTCAAGACATACTTACACACACACACACACACACACACACACACACACACACGCTTACTCCCCCGCAATAACGATTCTGCGCCAGGGCCTTTTCCTCCCTCAGGTACAGCTGAAGTAACAACTCACACAATCAAACCACTGGACCTCTCTCAGCTTCCTGAAGAATATTCCAGACACCAGAGAAAGATGGTTCCACTCTGAAGTTTAGACTCCAGGAACAAACAGTAAAGGTTACATCTAAGCAAATAGCCAGAAGTCAGCATAAGAACTCACCCAACAAAAATCAGGACAGCATGCCCCACCAGCAACCACCAAAATCAATGGATATTTTAATTCAACGGAAACACAGGAAAATGACTTTAAAGCTATGCTTATGCAGTTATTAGAGGAACAAAAACAGGAAATGAACAGAGCTCTCAAAGAAATATAGAAGACTATAACTGCCCAAGTAGAGAAACAATTAGGGGCATATAGAGAGGAAACAACAACAACAACAACAAATAGGAGCCATTATAGAAAGACAAGAATCCACATTCAAACAGATGAAGGACATGGTGCAAAGCATGAAAACAGAATTAGAATCTATAAAGAAAACACAAATAGAGAAAACCCTGGAACTGGAGAACTTAAAGAAAAGATCAGAAACCAAAAAGGTAAGCATCACCAATAGAATACAAGAGATGGAAGAGAGAATCCAGGATGCTGAAATTGATACCTTCCTCAAAGAAAAAGTAAAATAGGAAAACTCTCAAACACAAAACATCCAAGAAATCAAGGACACCATGAAAAGACGAAACCTCAGAATAATAGGAATAGATGAAAAAGAAGATTCTAGACTCCAAGGACCGGAAAATATTTTTAAGAAAATCATAGAAGAAAATTTTCCCAACTCCTCTACTCTTGCCTGATGCGTCAAAAACAAAAAGAGGGAACTGTAGAGAGCTGCGTAATACCGCGCCTTAAAGATGGAGCTGGTTTCCGCCTTCCACCTTCCCGATGGTGAGTGCTCTCT
>REGO01000132.1:2921640-2968359 GCA_010120015.1 Rhombomys opimus | reverse complement strand
ATACAAGAAGCCTACAGAACACCAAATAGACTACACCAGAAAAGAAATTCCTCATGTCACATCATAGTCAAAACACCAAGCCTACAAAACAAAGAAAAAATATTAAAGGCAGCAAGGGAAAAAGGTCAAGTTACATATGAAGGTAGACCAATCAGAATCACACCAGTCTTCATATCAGAAACTATGAGAGCCAGAAGGGCCTGGTCAGATGTCATACAGTCTTTAAGGGAACTCAGATGCCAACCCAGACTACTATATCCAAAGCTTTCAATCAACATAGATGGAGAAAACAAAATATTCCATGACAAAACTAAATTTAAACAATATCTACACAGCAAACCAACCTTATAGAAGATACTAGAAAGAAAACTCCAATCCAATAACAACTATACCCAAGAAAACATAGGATACAGATAATTTCCCAACAAAAATTAAAAGAAAACAAGCAATGAGTCACAGTAAGACCACCAGCTCCTCAATAAAAGGAACAGTCATTGGTCACTATTATCTATCAACATCAATGGGCTCAACTTTCCAATAAAAGACACAGACTAACAAAATGGGTGTGGAAACAGGATCCAACATTCTGCTGCATCCAAGAAACGCACCTCTGCAACAAAGATTAAATGATATCTCAGAGTAAAGGGCTGGAAAAATGCTTTCCAAGCAAAAGGACAGAGAAAACAAGCTGGGGTAGCAATCCTAATATCTAATAAAATAGACTTTCCACCAAATTAAAAAAAAAAGAGGAGGAAAGGCACTTCCTTCTCATCAAAGGAAAATTCCAACAGGAGGGTATCACAATTTTGAACATCTATGCCCCAAATACAAGACCACTTACATTTGTAAATGAAACATTATTAAAGCTGAAATCTTCATTGATCCTAACACCTTAATAATGGGAGACTTCAACACTCCACTCTCACCAAGGGACAGATCATCCAGTCAGAAACAAAATGGGGAAATAAGGGCACTTACAACAGTCCAGAATCAAATGGATCTAATAGATGTCTACAGAACTTTTCACCAAAAATCAAGATTATACCTTCTTTTCAGCATCTCATGGAACGTTCTCCAAAATAGATCATATAGTTGGTCACAAAGCAAGTCTCAGCAGATATAAGAATATTGAAATAATACCTTGTATCTATCTGACCATGATGGTCTAAAGATGGACCTCAACAACAACAGAAACATGGAAAAAGAATAATGGATCGATGGAATCAAATAGAAGACCCAGAAATAAACCCACACACATATGGATACTTGATTTTTGACAAAGAAGCCAAATCCATTCAATGGAAAAAAGACAGCATCTTCAACAAATGGTGCTGGTCCAACTGGATTTCTATGTGCAGAAAAATGAAAATAGATTCATATTTATCACCTTGCACAAAACTAAAGTCCAAGTGGATCAAAGACCTCAACATAAAACCAGACACATTAAATCGGTTAAAAAAAAAGTGGATAAGACCCTAGAACACATTGGCACAGGAGACAACTTCCTGAACAGAACACCAACAGCACAGGCTCTAAGAGCAAAAATCAATAAATGGAACCTCATGAAATTGAAAAGCTTCTGTAAAGCAAAAGACACTGTTGTCAGAACAGAACGACAGCCTACAGACTGGGAAAGGATCTTCACCAACCCTACATCTGACAGAGAGCTAATATCAGTACATATAAATAACTCAAGAAGTTAGAAAGCAACAAATCAAGTAATCCAATTAAAAATTAGGGAACAGAGCTAAACAGAGAATTCTCTGTAGAGGACTGTAGAATGGCAGAAAAACACTTAAAGAGATATTCAACATCCTTAGCCATCAGGGAGATACAAATCAAAATGACCCTGAGCTTTTACCTTACACCCATAAGAATGACTAAAATCAAAAACTCAACTGATGTCACATGCTGGAGAGGTTGTGGAGAAAGGGGAACCCTCCTCCATTGTTGGTGGGAATATAAATTTGTACAACCACTTTGGAAGTCAATTTTGTGATTTCTCAGACAATTAGGAATAGTGATTCCTCAAGATCCAGCTATACCACTCCTAGGCATATATCCAAAAGATGCTCAAGTCCACAAGAAAGACATTTGTTCAACCATGTTTATAGCAGTTTTATTTGTAATAGCCCGAACCTGGAAACAACCCAGATGTCCCTCAATGGAGGAATGGATATAGAAATTGTGGTACATTTACACAGTGGAATACTACTCAGCAATTAAAAACTAGGAAATCATGAATTTTTCAGGCAAATGGTGGGACCTACAAAAGAGTGAGGTATCCCAGAAGCAGAAAGACACACATGGTACATACTCACTTATAAGTGTATACTAGACCTATAAGATAGGATAGCATAAACATACTAAAATCTGTACCCTAAAGCAGCTAACCAAGAAGTAGAGCCCAGGGTAAGAAGATCAATCCTCACTTAGAAAGGCAAATAAGATGGACATTGGAAGTAGGAGAAAACGAGAAGCAGGGTATGAGCCCACCATAGAGAGCCTCTGAAATACTCTACCTAGCAGTGTATCAAAGCAGATGCTGAGACTCATAACCAAACCTTGGGCAGAGTGCAGGGAATCTCATATGAAAGAAGAGAGAGTTAGTAAGACTTGGAGAGAACTGGAGCTCCACAAAGCCCAAATATATCTGGGCACAGGTGCTTGTCTGAGACCGATACTGCAACCAAGGACCATGCATGGATATAAACTTAGAACACCTGAGTGGATGTAGCCCATAGCAGCTCAATATCCAAGTAGGTTACCCTAGTAAGGGGAACAGGGACTGTCTCTGGAATGAATTCTATGGCTAGCTATGTGACCTCCGCAGCCCCCTGTGGGAGGAGCAGCCTAGCTAGGCCACAGAGGAGGACATTGCAGCCAGCCCTGTTGAGACCTGATAAGCTAGGGTCAGAGGGAAGGGGAGGAGGACCTCCCTTATCAGTGGACTTAGAGAGGGGCAGGGAGGAGATGAGGGAGGGAGGGAGGATGGGATTGGGAGGGAATAAGGAAGGGGGCTACAGCTGGGACACAAAGTAAAGAAACTGTAATTAATATAAAAAAAATAAAAAGTAAATACAAAAATTCCTTTAAAATGTGGCCAAATTAGCAAGTAAAAGAACCTAGTTCTTTTTTATGCCAATAGAAATCCTACAGTTTTCAAACACAAAAAACAAACAAATAAAAAAACAAAACAAACTCTGTAGACAAAGCTGTGGTACAGTTAACTCTTTCTTTGGGGGGGCTAGGAGCTTAGTTCCATGTTTTCACAGTCTCTATTATAATGACTGGGTTCCTATTACATTTTACAAGTCTGCCTGCTTTAATAAAATTCTTATATTCTTGCTTATTTTTTAGAGCTTAATTCTCTTTAATTTGGGTATTCAAATTTTCTCTGACTTCATCAACCATATATTTTTTAGCCTTTCTATGCTATTCTTAAATTGCTGTTACGTTAATTTATGCCTTCACATTTGTTTCCCTCAACTGCTCTTTTTTTTTTTTTCCCCTAAGTGGACAAAATCATTCCTGTAATGTTGAGAGACTTTTCTTTTCTTCATCCATAAGTGGAAAGACAGAACACTAAGTTTTGTTTGCTATATTAGACTTTATTAGTTGAGACTTGAATATCCTGATTACTTGGGTAATTTTAAAAGGTAATTTTTTTCTCTCTTTTTTTCAAATTTGTTTCATTAATTACAGTTTATTCACTTTGTATCCCCCAATAAGCTTAAAAGGTCATTTTTGAATGAACATATTGATTAGGTAAGATAATAGTTTTTTATTCATGGGAATCCTTGCAGTGCTTTGTACATGCTAGGCACATGTTTTATAAATGAATTATACTATAATACTATTTTTTGACAGTTGCCCAAGTTGTCCTTGAAATTGCCTTGAACACCTCTTTACTGAGCTTTATATATCTCTGATTACAAATCTATGTCACCAGACTTGACTAATATTTTTACAACTTTTTGCAGTGGTTTGAATAATACTACCCCTCAGAGTTTCATATATTTGAAGGCTTAGTCAGTAGGGAGTACCGTTATTTAAAAAGAGAAACAAGATTAGGGGGTGGAGCATTGTATGGCATTGCTTGAAGAACTGTGTAACTGAGAATAGACTTTGAAGTTTCAAAAGCCCATGCCCAGCCTAGGCTTCCTGTCTATGCCTACAGATCAGGATGTAGATCTCAGCTAGAGATACAACATGTTTCTGAATTTTGCCTTACTCCTTATCATGATGATTCTAAACCTAACCTCTGGAACTGTAAGCAAGCCCTGAATTAAAGGCTTTCTTTCTTAAGAGTTGCTTGGTCATGGTATCTCTTTACAGCAAACTGAAATAGTTATCTTTCTTGTTTCAGTTTCAAAGTCTTCACAAAGCACCTCAATAGTGTTCTTTGGTGTAGTTATAATGTTTAAGATATACCATTCTATTGGTATATTGCTAGACAGAGATCAATAATTTGTTATCCTTTTAAGTACTGTTACAATATTTCCCCTTGACTACATATGTATGTGCACACACAAATATACATGTACACGGAGAGAGAGTGAGAGAAAGAATGGGGGTGCAGAGAGGCAGAGAGACAGAAAGACAGAGATAGAGAAACAGAAATAGAAAAAGACAAGTTTTGGGGCCTTGCTGCCCATGCAACTCATAATAACTTTTAAGAATGTTGCTTTCCACAGAAGTAAAGAAATCAGTAGTCTCTTCACACAGAACAAAATCAATCCAGGCTTGTATTTAATTTTTGTACCCAACAACAGTTTTCCATGAAACAGAAACAAGCTTTTTTCCCCCTCAAAAGAAGTATCAATCTAACTTCCTAACAAAGTGGAATTCACACAAGTCTCCAAAGGTCTCAGAACCAAATAACACACATCACTGAGTAAGATTTCATTGATTGTATGCTAGGCTATTGTTCTGTTCACCCCTTAGACAGATAAGATATGATACAATGCTTTGTTGGTAGCCTTGGGCAGTTCATACATTGATTGCTCAGACCTCTCATGCTTTGACATTTCTTTCATCTTTTCTGAGTACTTGATAATTTGTGTTTCCTTCAGTTGAATAGTTTGGCATGAGTATGCTATGATACATTTTTATCTCAGTAACAAATACTATACAACATCATGCCAATCTTCTCATACTGACTCATAGTATTCTGATTCTAATTTAGAAAATGAAATATACAACAGTGGTTAATAACTCCTCTATTAACTAGCACTTACTTCAGCAGGTTTTTATATTGATCTTAAACTGCCATTGACTTTTTAAAGGTAAATGGATTTTAGAGCAAAATTCAGAGCATTGACATCAGTGGCTACCTTCAAAATGTATCTGCATGAGAAATCAATTAGAAATAATTGTTATGTGAGTGATGTTATAATATTATTGGTGAGTGTTTTCCCTTTCACTTTTAGAAGACATTGCTTTCAGAAACAAAAGCATTCTAGACATAAGGTATTTAAAGCATGCTTCTATGAAAAACTTTTAAAAAACAGCATTTCTTATAACCATAAATTATTCCAATATTTATCTCCTCTAATTACCAAATTAGTACCTCATTACCTTCAATGTTCACAAACAAAGCAACTGATTTTTTTCATTACATTTTTACCTGGGCATGAGCAAGGTTAGAGTACATATCAATATTCAGCAGTCCTCTCACTTCACATTCAAAGAGCTGCACAGCAACATCTGAAAATGTGGAAAGTGAGAGATAACAAGAAGAAATGGTAGCAGGTATTAATGTTGCAAAATGTAGGAGGGAGGAAGTCAGAAATTAATCTCATGATTAGCAATTCCTCTACTGCAACCCTTAAGCATGGGGTGAAAAAATATATCTTCTCCAAGCTATTATTTTCTTTTCCTTCATAGTATTTACCTATAACTAATAAAGAAGAGTTAAAATATTTGTTGAAAAAATACAGTGCCAGCAGCAATGAGGTCCGCCCCGTGCCCTCCATGTGTCATTTCTCAGGTCCCAGGTCTAACTGCAATCTCAGAGGCATCAGCCATCAGGTCCACAGCCAACAGGGACTAACAGCTGGGTTCCCCTGGACAAACCCAGCAGTGGTCTGCACCATACCTTCAGCAAGCCAGTTCCTGGTCCCCAGTTCTACCTATAGTCCCAGAAGCCAGTAGCTAGCAGAAAATAGCAGAGCCTAGGAGCCATTGGGGATTGACAGAGGCATACTGTCATCAAAGACTACCAGCTCTACCTGTAACCCTAGAGGCCTACTGCCATCAGGCCTGCCAACACCAGGAACAACCAGATAGCTAAATGTATACAAGAAAACCCAGGGTAATATGGCACCACAAGAACCCAGCTATCCTACTTCATCAAGCCCTGGATACCCTAACACACCTGATGTGCAAGAAAACAACCTTAAATCTACCATATGAAGATGATAGTAGCTTTTATATAGGAATTGAATAAATTCCTTTTAAAAATACAGAAAAATACAATCAAAACCTTGAAAGAAAGAAATAAAACTGTGTAAACCTCGAAAATGGAATTAGAAGCAATTAAGAATACGTAAACTGAAGCAATCCTGGAGATGGAATACCTATGCAAGAAAACAGGAAGTACATACAAAAGATCACCAGCAGAATACAAGAGATGGAAGAATCTCAGGCATAAAAGATTAAATAAAATAAATTGATACATCAGTCAAATAAAATGCTAAATTTAAAGAGTTTCTAATATAAAACCGTCAGGAAATTAAGGACCAAACCTAAGAGTAAGTAATAGGAATAGAAGAAAGAGAAGATTCCCAGTTCAAAATGCTCAGAAAATATCTTCATCAAAATCATAGGAAAAATTTCCCTAACCTAAAGAAAGAGATGCTTATAAACATAAAAGAAGCTTAAGGAACATCAAACAAATTGGACCAAAAATGAATGTTTCATTCATTAGGTGTCCTGATTATTTTGTCCCAGCACATAATAATCAGGACACTGAATGAACGGATCAACGAAAGAACCTTAAATGCTGCAAGGGTTAATGGTCAAGTAATATTTAAAGGCAGACAATTAAACTTCACAACAGAGACTTTAAAAGTCAGAAGATCCTGGGTAGATATAATGCAGACCCTAAGAGACCAAAGGTGCCATCCCAGACTACTATATCCATAGATGGAGAAAACAAGATAGTCCATGACAAAACTAAATTTAAATACATCTACCCACAAATCCAGCCCTATAAAATATTCTAGAAGGAAAACTTTAACACAAGGAGTTTACTATGCCCAACAAAACATAGGAAATATTTACGCATCAGAAAAACAAAACAAAGGAAACATACACACACACATTAATACCACCAACATCAAATTTACAAGAATTAACAGTCAATCATTAATATCTCTCAATATCAATGGACTCAATTCCCCAATAGAAAGATACAGGCTACTAGAATGGATAAGAAAACAGGATTCATCATTCTGCTGAATACAAAAAACACATTTCAGCAACAAAAGTACACATCACCTTAGACTAAGGGACAGAATTTTCCAAGCAAATGAAGCCAAGAAGCAAGTGGGAGTAGCCATTCTAACAAAATAGACTTTGAACCAATATTAATCAAAAGAGGCAGGGAAGGACACTTCATACTCATTAAAGGAACAATTCACCAAGATGACATCTCAATTCTGAACCTTTATGTCCCAAACACAAGGGTACCCACATTCATAAAAGAAACATTAATGACATTTAAATCACACATTGAACCCAACCCATTAATAGTTGAGAGACTTCAATATCCCACTGTCACCACTGGACAGGTCATCGTGACAGAAAATAAACAGAGAAATAATGAAAGTAACCAGCATGATGAAACAAATGGACCTAACAGATATCCACAGAACATTTCAACCAAACAGAAAAGAATATACCTTCTTCTCATCCCCTCAAAGAACCTTCTCCAAAATTGACCATATAGTCAGTCACACAGCAAATTTAAATAGATATAAGAAAATTGAAATAACTTCTTGTATCTTATCAGATCATCATGAATTAAAGTTTGACTCAACAACAACAGAATCAACACCAAGCCTACAGACTCATGAAAACTGAATAGCTCTCCACTCAATGATCACTGCATCAGGGAAGAAATAAAGAAATTAAAGACTTCCTATAATTTAATGAAAATGAGAGCATAACATAACAAAAATATGGGACGCAATGAAAAGACTGCTAAGGGGAAAGTTTTTTGCACTAAGTGCCTTTATAAAGTAATTGGAGAGATGTAACAGAATTCACTTAACAGCACAACTGAAAGCTTTAAAACAAAAGGAAGCAAACACATCCAAGAGAAGTAGACAGCAGGAAATAATCAAACTCATGGCTAGAATCAATAAAATAGAAACAAAAAGAGCAATGAAAAAAATTAACAAAACTAAGAGCTGGGTCTTTAGGAGTAACATAGTAAAAATGACAATCTTACTAAAACAGTCTACAGAATCAATGCAATCTCCATCAAAATTCCAACAAAATTCTTTACAGATGTGGTAAAAGCAATTCCCAACCTCATGTGGAGTACTGCTACTACTACTCCTCCTACTCCTACTACTACTACTACTAATAATAATAGTAAAAACCCAGGATAGCTAAAACAATCCTGTTCAATAAAAGAACATTGGGAGGTATCACTAAACCTGATTTCAATCATTACTACAATGCAATAGTAGTATAACCTACATGGTAAGGGCATAAAAACAGAGAAGTAGTGTGTGTGGGGGGGATCCAAGATGGTGGCGCCGAGAGGACACTGTGTCTGAAGAGCAGGTCAGCAATGACTGCATAGCAACCAACAGACCGAACTCTGGGCCCTAAAATACCAGTGAATGTGTTTCTCAGTTACCACACAGGTCCATAAGCCTGAGATAAACTGTGGTAATTCCTGAGAAGTATTGCCATTTGATTGACCATACCCAAAAAACTGAGGAGTCCTCCTTCAGGAACAACCATCTTCCTGCCAAGGGAATTCTTCCCACCCCATGATTCCAGCAGTCAAAAGAAACTAACAGCCAACACCTGAGGCAGCCAGATGGGTAGAGGTTAGTGTAAAAGGCAAAGCAATATGGCATCTCCAGAACCCAGTATCCAGGGGTAAGCAGCCCTGGACACCCTAACATAAGTGAAATTCAAGAAGATGACCTTATATCTATGCTTATGAGGAGAATAATGGAGGAAATAAAATGAATAAAGAAACAGAAGATAAAGTCAAACAGATTTTGATGATATGTAAAGAAGTAGAGGAAGATAAAGTCAGATTATGGCCATCCATAAAGAAATACAGGAAGATGCAGCCAAACAGTTTGTGGCTTTCAGATTGGAAATTATTAAATTACTGAAATAAATAAAAGAAACAGAGGAATGTTCAAACAAACAGCTGAAGGAACGGAAGGAAAAACAGGAAAGTACAGTCAGACAGGTGAAGGAAATCAACAAAATGGTTCAAGATCTGAAGACAGAATTGGAAAAATTAAAGAAAACACAAAAGGAGGAAGTCATGGAGTTGAAGAACTTAGAGAAGAAAACAGGAATTACAGAGGTAAGTATAACCAACAGACTTCAAAAGATAGAAGAAAGAGTATCTGGTGTGGAAGATACAATGGAAGAAATTGATTGATCCATCAAAGAAAATGTTAAATTCAAAAATTTCTGACACAAACCATCCAAGAAATCCAAGACAGCATGAAAAAACAAAACCTAAGAATAATAGGAATAGAGGAAAAAGAAAATTCCCATCTCCAAGGCCCAGAAAATATTTTCAACAAAATCATAGAAGAAAATTTCTCCAACTTAAAGGAGATGCCTATAAGCATACAGGAGGCCTACAGAACACCTAATAAATTAGACCAGACAAGGAAAATCTTCCCTCCACATAATAATCAAAACAATAAATATATAGAACAAAGAAAAATACTAAAATCTGCAAGGGAAAAATGCTGAGTAATATGTAACAGCAAAACCATCAGAATCACACCAGACTTCTCAACAGAGACTGTGAAAGCCAGATGGGCCTAGATGGATATCATGCAAACTGTAAGAGAATGGAAATATCAATCCAGGCTACCATACCCAGCAAAACTCTCAGTCATCCTGGTCTGATGCTCTTTGGGTGGATGACACCTAAATGAACATTGGTACAAAGTCCCAATTTATTTCTAATATCATAAATCAGACCTCTACTCTTGCCTGACGCATCTAAAACAAAAAGGGGGAACTGTAGAGAGCTGCGTAATGCCACGCCTTAAAAATGGAGCTGGTTTCCGCCTTCCACCTTCCCGATGGTGAGTGCTCTCTGTCACAAACAACTCCATATTTGGCTAAGGCTGAGGATCTGGCTTGCTTCTGTGTATGCGGACCTATCTGCATTGCCCACGAGACACGCTGGGGTTGGCTACCCAGAGGCTATTTTAAGCTGTGGGCTGGCTTTCCCCAGGGTCAGAAGATTGTTCAAGGTTCCTGAATAAACTGCATTGAGAAGAACAACAACAACAAAAAAGGTCAGAAAGAAGGAGAGGAGGACCTCCCTATCAGTGGACTTGGGGAGAGGCATGCATGCAGAAAGGGGGGAAGGGTGAGACCGGGAGGGGAGGAGGGAGGGGCTTATGGGGGGATACAAAAGGAATAAAGTGTAATTAATAAAAGTTAAATAAAAAAAACCTCTCAGTCATCATAGATGGAGAAAACAATATATTCAATGACAAAATCATTTTACACAATATCTACCCACACATCTTTACAAAAGATAATAAAAGGAAAAATACAACCCAAGAAAACTAACTACATTCAGGAAAGCACAGGAAATAAATAACTTCACTACAGAAAAACAAAAAGTAGACAAGCATATAAACACACTACCACAACCAACATCAAAATCAAAGGATCTAAGAGCCACTGGTCATTAATCTCTCTCATCATCAATTTTCTCAAATCTCCAATAAAAGACACAGACTAACAGAATGCATGCTTAAACAAGACCCAACAATCTCTTGTACACAGGAAACACATGTAAGTCACAAAGATAGACACTGCATGAGAGTAAAGAGCCGGAAGACAGTTTTTGAAACAAATGGACCCAAGATGCAAGCAGGAGTAGCCATTTAATGTCTAATAAGATAGACTTTCACCTGATAAGCTAGGATCAGATGGAAAGGGAGGAGGACCTCCCCCATCAGTGGACTTAGAGAGGGGCAGGAAAGAGATGAGGGAGGGTGGGATTGGGAGGGAAGAAGATTGGGGACTACAGCTGAGATAAAAAGTAAATAAACTGTAATAAATATAAAAATAATAACTTAAAAAAAGAAAAGAAAAAAAGACTTTCAAACAAAATCAAAAGAGGTGGAGACACTTCATACCCATCAAAGAAAAATTCCACCAAGAAGACATCACAATTCTGAACATCTATGCCCTAAATACAAGGGCACCCACATTTGTAAAAGAAACATTAACAAAACTTAAATCAAAGTAGTTCTATAAGCTTACATTCCCAACAGCTGTGGAGAAGAGTTCCCCTTTCTCCACAACCTCTCCAGCATGTGTTGTCACTTGAGTTTTTTTTAATTAATTAATTTTTATATTAATTACAGGTTACTTACTTTGTATCCCAGCTGTAGACCCCTTCCTCATTCCCTCCCAATCCCACTCTCACTCCTTCATCTTCTCCCTCCCTGCCCCTTTCCAAGTCGTCTAACAGGGGAGGACCTCCTCCCCCTCCATCTGACTCTAGCTTATCAAGTCTCTTCAGGACTGGCTGCAATGGCCTCTTCTGTGGCCTAGCAAGGCTGCTCCTCCCCCTCGTGTGTGTGTGTGTGTGTGTGTGTGTGTGTGTGTGTGTATGTGAAAGAGCTTGCCCTTGAGTTCATGTCAGAAATAGTTCCTGTTCCCCTTATTAGAGAACCCATTTGGGCACTGCGCTGCCATGGGCTATATCAGTTTAGGGGTTCTAGATTATATCCATACATGGTCCTTGGTTGGAGAAACAGTCTTATGAAAGACCCCTGTGCCCTGATATATTTGGTCCTTGTGGCACTCCTGTACTCTCCAGGTCTTCCTAACTCCCCCTTCTTTCATATGATTCCCTGCACTCTGCTGATGGTTTGGTTATGAGTGTTAATATCTGCTTTGATACACTGCTAGGTAGAGGATTTCAGAGGCCCTCTGTGGTAGGCTCCTATCCTGTTACTTGTTTTTTCCTACACCCAATGTCCATCCCATTTGTCTTTCTAAGTGAGTCCTCGAGTCCTCTTTCTTGTTTATCTTCTTTAGGTATATAGATTTCAGTATGTTTATCCTATCTTATAAGTCTATATAAATGAATATATACCATGTGTGTCTTTCTGCTTTTGAGATACCTCACTTAGGATGATCGATTCTAGGTCCCACCATTTGCAAATTTCATGATTTCCTGCTTTTTAATTGCTGAGTAGTATTCCATTGTGTAAAAGTACCGCAATTTCTGTATCCATTCCTCCATTGAGGGACATCTGGGTTGTTTCCAGGTTCTGGCTATTATGAAGAAAGTTGCTACCAACATAGTTGAACAAATGTCCTTGTTTTGTATTTGAGCATCTTTTGGATACATGCCTAGGAGTGGTATACCTGGATCTTGAGGAATCACTATTCCTAGTTGTCTGAGAAAGCGTCAGATTGATTTACAAAATGGTTGTACAAGTTTGCATTCCCACCAGCAATGGAGGAGAGTTTCCCTTTCTCCGCATCCTTTCTAGCATGTGTTGTCACTTGAGTTTTTGATCTTAGCCATTCTCATGGGTGTGAGGTGAAATCTCAGGGTCATTTTGATTTGCATTTCCCTGATGACTAAGGATGTTGAGCATTTCTTTAAGTGTTTTTCGGCCATTCGATAATCCTCTGTTAAGAATTCTCTGTTTAGTTCTGTACCCCATTTTTAAATTGGATTATTTACTATATTGCTGTTTAACTTCTTTAGTTCTTTATGTATACTGAATATTAGTATTCAGTATACACTGAATGGTTGGTATAGGTGAAGATCCTAATAATGTTTTTTAATCCCTATAGAATTTATTTATCTCTATTAAAAAATTAAATCAAGTGAGGCATGGTGGTATGTGTCTTTATGTTAGTACACAGGAGACAGAGGCAGGTTCATTTCTGTGAATTCAAGGCCAGGTCTACACAGCCAGTTTCAGACCAGCCAGAATTACACAATGAAATGCTTGAAGTTCTTGCTAGAGCAATAAGACAATTAAAGAAGATCAAGGGAATACAAAGGGGAAAGAAAGAAGCCAAAGTATCACTATTTGTATATGATATAATAGTACATATGAGTGACCCTAACAATTCTACCAGGGAACTCCTACAGCTGATAAACACCTTCAGCAATGTATCTGGATACAAAATTAACTCAAAAAATCAGTAGCCTTTCTGTATATAAAATACAAATGAGCTAAAAAAGAAACTAGAGAAACTACACCCTAAACAAATGCCACAAAGGCATAAAGTAATTTGGTGTAACTCTAAGCAAGTAAGTCAAACACTGTACAAAAACAAAGACAAAACAACAACCAAAAAAATACCTTACAGTCTTTGAGAAAAGAAATACAAGAAGATATCAGAAGATGGAAAGAACTCCCATGCTCATGGCTTGGCAGGATTAAAAATTGCCATCTTACCAAAAGTAATCTACAGATTCAATGTTATTCCCATCAACCTACCAACACAATTCTTGACAAAACTTGAGAGAAAAAACTTGGAATAACAAGATACCCACAATTGCTAAAACAATCCTCTAAAATAAAAGATCTTCTAGACATATCTCCATCCTGTGTCTCAACCTGTAGATCAACAGTAATTAAAACTGCATGGTAATGGCATAGAAACCAGCTGTTGGAGAATGGAATAGAATAAAAGACCCAGAAATAAACCCACACACTTAAGGACACCTGATTTTTTACAAAGATGCCAAAACCATATAATGGATAAAAGATAACATTTTCAACAAGTGGTGCTGGTCTAACTGGATATCTATATGTAGAAAAATACAAATAGATCCATACTTATCAACCTGAACAAAAATAAAATCCAAGTGGATCAAAGTCCTCAATATAAAACCAGACACACTAAACTGTTAGAAGAAAAAGTGGGGAAGAACATTGAACTCATTGGCACAGAAGACAACTTCCTGACAGAACACCAACAGCATAGGCTCTAAGATCAACAATCAATAAATGGGACCTAATGAAACTGAAAAGCTCTGTAAAGCAAAGGATACTGTCGTCAGAACAAAATGACAGCCTACATATTGGGAAAGGATCTTCACCAACCCTATATCTCACAGAGGGCTAATAACCAGAATATAAAAAACTCAAGAAGTTCAACAGCAATAAATCAAGTAATCCAAAAATGGTGTGTAGAGCTAAACAGAGAATTTTCAATAGAGGAACATTGAATGGCAGAGAAACACTTAAAGAAATGCTCAACATTCTTAGCTATCAGGGAAATGCAAATCAAAACGACCCTGAGATTCCACATTACACTTATCGAAATGGCTAAGATCAAAACCTCATGTGACAACACATGCTGGATAGGACGTGGAGAAAGGGGAACCCTCCTCCATTGCTGGCGGGAATGTAAACTTTTACAACCACTTTGAAAATCATATTTGGCTCCCTATCACACAATTTGGAATAGTGTTACCTCAAGATACAGCTATACTACTCCTAGGCATATATCCAAATGATGCTCAAGATTACAGCAAGACATTTGCTCAACCATATTCATAGCAGTTTTATTTGTAATAGCCAGAAGGTGAAAACAAACCAGATGTCCCTCATTTGAGGAATGGATACAGAAATTGTGGTACACTTACCCAATGGAATACTACTAAGTAATTAAAAACAAGGAAATCCTGAAATTTGCAGGGAAATGGTGGGAACTAGACAAGGTCATCCTGAGTGAGGTATCCTAGAAATGGGAAGACACACATGGTACATACTCACTTATAAGTGGATATTTTATATATATATATATATATATATATATATATATATATATATATATAACGTAGGATAAACATACTAAACTCTGTAAACCTAAAGACGCTAATCAAGAACGATATTCCTGGATAAGATGCTCAATCCTCATTCAGAAAGGCAAACGAGTTGGACATTGGAAGAGGAAGAAAACAGGGAATAGGACAGGAGCCTACCACAGAGGGACTCTGAAAGACTCTACCCTGCAGGGGATCAAAGCAGATGCTGAGACTCATAGCTAAACTTTGGGCAGAGTGCAGGGAATTTTATAAAAGAAGGAGGAGATGGAAAGACCTAGAGGGACAGGATCTCCACAAGGAGAGCAAAAGAACCAAAAAAATCTGGGCACACGGTCTTTTCTGAGACTGATACTCAAGCTAAGGATCATGCATGGAGATAACCTAGAACCCCTGCACAGATATAGCCCCTGGCAGCTTAGTGTCCAAGAGGTTTCCCCAGTAATAAGAAGAGGGACCTTCTCTTATTATTCATGGGCTGGCTCTTTGATCACCTCCACCTGTGGGAGAAGCCTCCTTACCAGTCCATAGAGGAAGACAAAGAAACCAGTACTGATGAGACTTGATAGACTAGGATTAGATGGAAGGGAAGAAGACCTCCCCTATCAGTGGACTTGGGGAGGAACATGGGAGGAGAAAAGGGAGGGAGGGTGGATTCAGTTAGTTCGAGGGAGGGGGCTACAGCTGGGATGCAAAGAGTCGAAACTGTAATTAATAAATAAATAAATTTTAAAAATGTACAAAGAAAGAATAATTGGAAGATTAGTGTGTTTGTTTTAGACAGAGGTTGCCAAAAAGAAAAAAAAATAGTAAATGAGCAGTTTCATCTCAAAAAAAAATATTCTATGATCTTACAGAAAGAATATGAAAGCCAAAAAATAAAAATAAAAATAGACATGTAGATAAATGGAATAGAAGACCCAGAAATAAGTCTACACCTATGGACACTTGATATTTGACAAAGAAATCAAAACCATACAATAGAAAAAAGAAAGCATACTCAATACTTGGTGCTAGTCTAAATGTAGGTTGGCATATAGAAGACTGCCTATACATCCATATATATCGTTTTGCACAAAGCTTAAGCTTAAGTGTATCAAATACCTCAGTATAAAACCAGATACACTAAATCTGTTAGAAGAGAAAGTGGGGAAGAGCCTTGAACTCATTGATATAGGAAACAACTTTCTAAACAGAACACTAACACCTCAGTCAGTAAGATCAACAATTAGTAAATGGAACGTCAGGAAACCGAAAAGTTTTTGTAAGGCAAAGGATATTGTCAATAGGACAAAACGGCAGTATATAGACTAGGAAAATATCTTCACCAACCCAACATCTGACAGAGGGATAATATCCAGATAGAAAGACTTGGAAGGGACAGGAGATCCAAAAGGAGATCAAAGAGCCAAAACAAAAACAAACAAAAGACAAAAACACACAAAAAACAGAACTGCAGAGACTAATGCCCCAACCAAGGACCCTGCATGGAGAGGGCTTAAAACCCCTGCTCAGATGTAGCCCATAGTTGACTCATTCTATAAGTGGGGTCCCTAGTAAAAGGAGCAGGGGCTGGCCTTGGCATGAACTCAGTAGTAGCATCTCCCCTTGGGGTTGCAGCTTTGTCAGACTACATAGGGAGACAATAAGCTAGGGTCAGATGGAAGGGAAGAAGGACCTCTCCTATCAGTGGGCTAAGAGAGGGGCATAGGGGGATAAGAGGGAGGGAAGCTGGGTTAGGAGGAGAGGAGTGAAAGGGCGATAGCTCAGATACAATGTGGATAAATTGTAATGAAATTAAAAAAAAAAACTCAAGAAATTAAACACCAACATATCAAATGACCTAATTCAAACATGGAGTACACAGCTAAACAGAGAATTCTCAACTAAGGAAGAGTGAATGGCCAAAACATATTTAAAGAAATGTTCAACATCCTTAATCATCAGGGAAATGCAAATCAAAGGGACTCTGAGATTCCATCTTACACTTGTCAGAATAACTAAGGACCATAATCTCAAGTGACAGTATAGGCTGGCAAGGATGTGGAGCAAGGAGAACACTCTTCCACTGTTAGTGAGAGTGCAAACTTGTAAACATGTTGGAATAAATCTGGAGGTTTCTTAGGAAACTGGGCATAAATCTCCCTCCAAACCCAGGTATACCACTCCTAGGCATATACCCAAAAGATGCTCCACTGTACTAAAATGATACCTGCTCAGTAATGTTCATATCAGTTTTATTTGTAATAGCTAGAAAAGGGAAACAAACTAGATGTCCCCCAATGAAAAATGAATAAAGAAATCATGGTCCAGTTATGCAATGGAATACTATTCAGCTATTAAAAACAGAGTCATCATCCAATTTGCAAGCAAAACATCATCCTGAGTGAGGCAGCCCAGATCCATGGTATGTACTCACATATTAGATGATATTATCCGTAAAATACAGTTTGAAAATACTGCAATACTCTGACCCAAAGAAGCCAAGTAGGTCCCAAGGAAAGATGCTGAATCTCACTCAAAACAGGAAATAAAATGGATATCTCAAGTAAATGGAGGGAGAAGACTGGATGGGAGAGAAGAGGAGAGCAGTAGGTGGAGACCAGGTGTGTTGAAAGTGGGGGTAGGGAATTGGGGGAAAGGACTGGAAGAGAGAACTGGAATTGGTGGTGGTTAGGATCTCTGGGACAGGGGAGGCCCCCAGAAGTCTATTGACGTGACCCTATCTGAGGCTTCTAGCACTGGAAGTTAAGGAGCCTGAAATGGCTACATCCTGCAGCCAAGAGGCACTTTTATTGGAGGGAAGGAAACACCAACCCATTCATAAAACCTTCAATCCAAAATTTGTGTTGCCATGTTTGAAGGAATGGCAAACAAATGACAGGCCCATATTGAGACACATCCCATGGGAGAGAGCTAACCCCTGACACTATTAATAATACTCTGCTTTGACTGCAGACAGGAACCTAGCACAACCGTCTTCTGAGAGGCTTCATCCAGCAACCGATGGAAACAGATGCAGAGACCCACAGCAAACAATAGGCCAAGCTGGGGAAGTTCTGGAGAAGAGTTGGGGGGAGGATAGAGAGAGCTGTAGAGGATACCACAAGAAGACCTACATAGTCAAATAACCTGGTACTGTGGGGTCACCAAGATGGAAACACCAACCAAAGAGCCTGCATGGACTGAACCTAGAACTCATGTAGAACAGATGTGCAGGATGGTCCACATGTGGGTCCCCTAACAACAAGGGTAGGGGCTGTCTGTAGCTCTGTTGCCTGCAGCTGGATCCCTTTCCCCTAGGTGGGCAGTCTTGTCAGGCCCCAGTGGAAGAGGTTACACTTAGACTTGCTGTGACTTGGGGTTCCTTGTTGGGTTGATACCCCTCGAGTCCTCCCATTCTCTGAGTAAAAGAAGAGCAGTTGGTAGTGTAAGGGTGGGGCTGCAGGAGAGAAATGATAGGGCTGGGACCATGCTGTAAAGATATTATAATAATAAATCAATGAAAAAAGGGAAGATTAATCAGTACATGAATAAATATTTAAAAATTAATTTTTGGCCTGTTAGGTGTCTTAGCCAAATGGAGAAAAAGAAAAGAAATACAATTGTTTTAAATTATTTTAAAATTATTTTCCATGCCTTCTAAAATCATTCTGTTTTCCACAAGGAAGCGTTTGGCATCCTCCTTAAAAGTGAATCAACAGATTGTAGAATTACAACTTTGTGTGTATGGTGGACAGAGCACTAGTTTCCTTGCTTCTTACGCGTGCTAGGCAAGCACTGTAACACTGAGTTACTATTTAAGAATGACTTCTGATAAGGGAGGTCCTCCTCCCCTTCCCTCTGATCCTAGTCTATCATGTCTCATCAGGAGTGGCTGCATTGTCTTCCTCTGGCCTGGTAAAGCTGCTCTCTCCCGTGCCCCCCCTCTCCCGGAGAGGGACACAAGTGGGAAAAAGGGAGGGGAGGATTGGGAGGGGAGGAGGAAGGAGGAATGGAGGTACAGGGAGGATACAAAGTGAATAACCTTAATAAATAAAAATAATTAAATAAAAAAGAATGACTTCTGTAGAATCAGATGTTTGAACACTTGTTCACCGGTTGTTGATGTTCTTTGGGTAAATTTAGGAGGTTTGGCCTTGTGGATAAAGTATGTCACTTGGGACAGGCTTTGAGGTTTCAACACCTTGTGTCATTCTCAGTGTACTTTCTGTGCTTCGTGTGTGTGGTCAGGTTATAAGCCCTTAGCATTTATTCCAGCCACCACATTAGTTACTACTAGTAACTAACAGTTTCCTTGCTTCCCTGTAATATATGAAATAATCTCATCCCCCAGAACTATAAGCCAAATAAACCCTTCCGTCAGTTACCTTGGTTATGGCATTTTGTTAGATAAATATAAACATTTACACATTCCACAAATGTTTTCAAAGGGAAAATTAACAAGTGTCTTATAAATATAGTCCTCTGAAAATGCTTTAAAATTACTTAAGATGGGCCTGTGTGTGTGCTTAGGAGAGATATGAGATGTATCATGTGCATATGTATTTATATATTATAAAACATGTTAATTAATTTTTGATGTTATAGCAACATATCTAAGACTAGGTAATTCATGAAGAATGGAGGTCTATAACACACTTTCAGATGATGAAATGTTCAAGATCATGAGTCCACCCAATTTCATTTCTTGTAATGAATGGCCTTCCCCTTTTTTCCAAGATGTCCACTGAATGTTGTATTTTTATATGATGGAATGTGGAAGGATGAAAAGAGCCAAATTCACTTCCTTAAACTATAAATTTAACCTTTAAATTTGTTAATTAAGTTTAAGAAGGGAGAGGTCTCATGATGAAATAGATTTCTAAAAGCTTTATCTCTCAGGAGCCTTCAAAGGAGGCCACATTTTGATATACGTTTGGAAAGAATACAGTTATTTAAGCCATAATAGTTCAGAATTTTGTTATTTCAGTTCCTGTGAGCCCCTGTGACTCCTGGTGTCCTCAAACTTCCTGGCTCCTATGTTCCATCCTCTCTTCTCCTCATCTACACAGTTCCTCTAGCTCTCCCTAATGATTAGCTGTGGGTCTCAGTGTCTGCTCTAATCAATTTCTGGATGATGCTCCTGTTGACTCTTGGGGTGGGTACCAATCTGAGTATAGTAGAATATCGTTGGGAATAATTTCATTGTCTTTCTTTCTTTCTCTCTCTCTCTCTCTCTCTCTCTCTCTCTCTCTCTCTCTCTCTGTCTTTCTTTTGGTTCTATCCTGGGTCTGATCTGAGCTAGGTCATCTGCACATAAGTTGTGGTTGTGTAGCTTGGTGTTCTTGTGGGACTCCTAACGGTGGGAATGCAGGTGTGGGGCTGTCACTGACTGTTTTGCCTGTGCTTAGGACAGGTTTCCTCTTACTGCATTGTCTCATCCAGCCTTGATATGAGGGTTTGTACCTAGTCTTACTGTAAATTGTTGTGCCACATTTGGTTGATATACCTAGGGGAACTGAGGTTTTTTTATTTTTTATATTATTTTTGAAATGTTATTTATTTATTTATTCATTTATTCATTTTACAACCTAGTCATACTCTCCTACCTCCTCTCCTCCTGATTCCACTCTCTTTCCCCCTTTCCAGTAACCCTCCCCTCCCACTCACAAAAAGGATCCTCCCCCACACCTACCTATCCCAGTCCATCAAGTCATATCAGGACTGAGCACATCCTCTACGATAGTGGCCAGGCAGCCCCACCATGTGGAAGTAATAAAAAAGCATGCAAGACAGTTCTTATCTGAGACAGCCCATGCTCCCCTTTACAGGGGACCCACATAAACCAGAAAAAAAACCTGATAGAATAAGTCAAAGATAGGATACACCCATCTGTCACAAAAACATACAGGAAAGATCAGCTACTTAAGAGAGGACAGGATCAGCCAGAGAGGACAGGAGAGTCCATGGAGAGAGTAGAGTAGAGTTTGGGATTCCAGTCCAGTTTCATGCTGTTTGGTGCAATTCAGTTGAGTGGAGTTGAGTCCATAATGTTCTGCTCATGGATTTCAGAGTCAGTTTTTCCAAGCTGAGCAATTCAGTGAGAAGCAATTCAGTGAGAGTTTGAATCAGTCATCCTGGAAAGGAGTTTTGAGCTAGAACAGCTGAGCTGAACCAGTCAGCTAGAGATCTAAAAGAGCTAGAAAAGCTGAGCTTATTGAGCCATAAGTCTGGGAAACTGAAAACATTCTAGGCCTAGTTTTCCAGATGAAGGATACTGGATGCTAAAACCTTCAAGGTTGGGGCTTGCCAAAGGTTAGATTGTATGGAAGGCAGAAGCTGCAAGACTTAGGCCTAGGGACAGTTCTTTGAACTTTTTCTAAAGCACCATGATGCCTATAACACACACACACACACACACACACACACACACACACACACACAGACACAAACATCCTTTTGCCTTAAAAATTATAGCATGAAAATTTAAAATAAAATATCATTTCTACCATGACACATTTTATAATGCCTTTCTTTAAATTTCTATGATATATTTATATTGATTACAGATTCTTTAAGAATAATCCCTGTAGGCTTATATTTTTCACCAAACCTACTTTATTCAGAGTTCTTAAGCAACTTTACCTCCCTTGAAAGTCCTTCCCCCAGTTCCCCTTTCCCCCAACCTTTGGTAGGCGATTAGTAAAAGGTAATTAGGAAAAGGCTGCAGTCCTCTTTAATCTACTTCCTGCTGATTAGGGTCAATGGGTCATAAGGGGACTACCAGATTCAGTGGTCAGGATACCAGGAGTCCAGTCCAAAGGGCAACATGAAACAGCAACATGAGGGCAGTGAAAGCCACAGGATTCATTTGGATTGCCCAGTGAAGCTCTCTGGAATGTTTCTCTCTTTGAAGTCACATGTTTAAGCATGAAGATCAGTGCAGCAATGTCGATCCAAAAAGCAATGTTTCACTCTGCATGGGCCTCTATATATATCTCTTCTCCTCAGAATCCACTCATGGATATTCTCAGCTGACAATAATCATGACCCTCAATCATGAGAGCGCATAGCAAAACATAACATGCCCAGCTTTCAACACAATATCATATGACCAAATTGAGTCCAGAAACTTCCATTGCAGATTCCAATATTCTTTGCAATAAAATTAAAGAAATAATAATAAAAAAAAAAACCTCAAGATATTTTTTTTTAGGTTCTCAAATTGGCTAGAGTTTTCTGCCTTTTGAAGTAAAGCCTGTGTATGGGACAATTTATAAACTAGTTTCTTCTCTGATAATCTTCCAAATAATGGACAGAAAATGAGGCTTGTTTTTCTAAAGACTTTGGAGTTGAATGCCAATTTGCTTATATTGACAGACCTACTATTGAGGAGAGGTCTTTTTGTCTTACTGACAGGATCATATTTCAAAGCCAGAGAACGGAAATCTTGCCATCCAAGCAATTCAGGCTTCAAAAATTTCGAAAGAAACTTTTAGGAATATTTTTTTTTGCAAGCTGTCAAACTTGTCTGCAAAGATTATATAGCTGGAAAAGAAGTCAATATTATTTTCTCACTATTATATGCAATTATTATTGCTACCATGTGCACACCCAACTGTATTCTATTTTTGGAAAGATTATTTTTTACAGGATAGTTTGGTACCTAAAACTCTTCTGGTCAATCAATACTCATTTCAATCCGTTCTCTGAATATGCAAAACTAATGATGCATTTAAGATGGTACTTCTAAATAATTATTTCGCAAAATCAAAGCAAGTAGAAAATATTTGTTCAGGTACTAAATATATTAGTATTGACACAGTTTTATACTTAAATTTCCATTCAACAGAACCAAAACTGTTGAAAACATCAGCAAGACTGTGTACCTAAAATATTTCAGTGGAATACTTAGAACTTTTTTTGTTAAAGGGAAGACCATTAGAAAATGTTTGATCTGTAGGCTCAATTACTTGTTTGGTATTAGGTTAATTCCTTCAACTGAATTTAGGCATATGATCATTATGAGCTCTTAGTAATATATGTGTAAAATGGTTCTTTTTGCTCATTTACACAACAGACATTGAGGGGCAGCTGTGCATTAGATGCATTGGTATTCACTTTAGAAAAGTTAATAATGACATTTCAGTGAATTATCTGTTAGTACAGAGAAAACAAACCTTGACTCATCATTGATTTTTTTCTTTCATTATTGGTTTTAGGTGAAAAACTTAATTTAAATAATTAGTCACAGAGAGACCTTCACATACATTTTTATTTCTGCTTTACTCACAATAGCCGAGATATACAATCAGCTAAGATACCACAGTGGAGTTTTTTTCCATAGATGATGAACAATGATATTATGTCATTTTTCAGGAAATGGATGGAACCGAAAATAATCATGCTAAGCACAATAAGCCAGACTCAGAAAGAGAAGTATTGCATATTTTAATCTCATATGTATAATCTATAATTATATATAAATAAATAAACACACACATGAATATATATGTCTATATATATTCAATTGTCATGTGTACATGCTAGGAAAGCAAATTGAGACAAGAAGTTAGTTGTTGGAATATTGTTTTGTGAACAGTGGAAAATCTATTCTTGTTTATTCAAATGTTGATTTCTCCATCTTTTTATGTTTTGGGATATAAATGCTAAAATGTTTTTCATAGTTTTCATATTGATGGTCTTAGACATACATGTGCAATATTTTTTGAGATATCTTTACCTTTTTCTCATGTTTTTTAAAGATTACGAAGTAATTCTCAGCGAATTCTTAGTACTTAAAGTGTCTAAACACAGATGTGGAGGGGACACCAGCTCCACAAGGAGAGCAACAGAACCAAAAACATCTGGGCTCAGGGTTCTTCTCTGAGACTGATACTCCAACCAAGGACCATGTTGGAGATAACCTAGAACCCCTGAACAGATGTAGCTCATGGCAGCTCAGTGTCTGAGTGGGTTCCCTAGTAAGGGGAACAGGGGCTGTCTCTGATATGGCTGTTTGATCACCTCCTCCTGAAGGGGGTAGGCAGCCTTACCAGGCCACAGAGGAAGACAATACAGCCAGTCCTGTTGAGACCTGATGGGCTAGGGTCAGATGAAAGGGAAGGAGGACCTCCTATATCAGTGGACCAGGAAGGGGCAGTGGAGTAAAAGAGGGAGAGCAGGATTGGGAGGGGCCAAGGAAGGGGGCTACAACTGGGATACAAACTGAATAAATTGTAATAAATAAAAAATAAATTAAAAACATCTAAACACACAACTTTTAAAGAAAGAACAGATACACATAGTTATTACTCCATAAGACTCTGTTTTGTGGGTTTACTTTGCTGGTCTTTGTAATTCATAAGGGTGGTCTATATTTCAAGTAATTCTCTAGTTATAACTAGAAAATTTCCATTCAAGCTACTCTGAACCACAGACATTGCTCTTGTTAAGACATGGAATTCCTAAAGTTCCAACTATGCTTTCCTCTTTTGGGGTCAACTACTTTTTTCAAGAAACTCTTCTAATACCAATACCTTTATTATTATAACTTTGGAAGTCATTAAATATTTTAGAAAACTTAGTATCTTGTAAACTATAAATACAATGTTAAATTTAAAATTTTTTGAACCTGTGTAACACTGTTTTATAGTTCCAGGGACTTTGAGAACTGTATTTGTCTTTTTTTGATTCACTAAGATTTTGCCTAATGGTATAATAGAAGCACATGTGAACTATCATGGTACTCCAGCGGATTATTTTTCAACATTTCTTTTTCTTTTCTATTGTCATTCTAGAAATGCAATCCTTACATTTTTATAGTCTCTATTTTTGTGATCTATTACATTTCTTTGATGGTCAAAATAATTGACACTAAAGTGAACATTAGATATTGTGTATTTTTTTTCCTTTCCTTTTGCTACTATTTTAGGTCACATATTTGTGATGTGATGCCTAGACATGCTTTATAGAGGTCCTTATTTGTTTTTGTCTTTTATAACTTAGTGAACATGTCATTTTCTTTATTAACTTCACTTTTTAGAAAATTTTTATTTTATTTCACTATTTTGTGTGTGGGTGTTTTGCATACATATATGACTATGTATCATGTGTGTGCCTCATGATGACAGAGACCAGAAGAGGGTGTTGGATCCCTAAGGGCTCGAGTTACAAACTCTCATTAGCTGCCATGAGAAGCTGAGGATGGAATCTCCAGAAGAACAGTACTGTTTGTTAGCTGTGAACCATGGCTCTAGCTATTATTTTTAAATTTTTTTCATTATTGCTACTGTGATTATTATTATTATTATTATTATTTTTACAGTTTATTCACTTTGTTTCCTGGCTGTATTGCCTACCTCATCTTTTCCCTGTCCTACCCTCCCTCTGTTTATCCCTGCCCCCATTTCTCCTCTAGTTCACTGATAGAGGAGGCACTCCTCCCCCTACAATCTGACCTTAGCCTATCAGATCCCATCAGGACTGTCTGTATCCTCTTTCTCCATGGCCTAGTAAAGCTACCTCGCCATGGGTAGGTAATCAAAGAGCAGGCAACTGAATTCATGACATTGACTGCCCCTGCTCTCCTTACTAGGGAACCCACATGGAGACTGAGATAGCTTTGGCTACATCTGAGCAGGAGTTCTAGGTCTTCTCAATGCATGGTCCTTGGTTGATTCATCAGTCTTAGCAGGCCCCACTGGGCCCAGAAGTCTTTGGCTCTGTTGTTCTTCTTGTAGAAACTCCTGTCCTTCCATGTTTTTCTGTCTCCTCCTTCCATAATATTCCCTGCACTCTGCCCAAAGTTTGGCTATGAGTCTCAGCATATGCTGTGAAATCCTGGTGGCTAAAGTCTTTCAAAGGCCCTCTGTGAAAGGCTCCAGTCCTGTTACCTATCTTCTCCCACTTTCATGTCTATTCTGTTTGCCCTTCTAAATCAGTATTGAGCATATTCCCTAGCCTCCTCCTTGTTGTTTAGCTTCTTTAGGACTATAGATTTTAGTATGTTTTTCCTATATTATATGGCTAATACCCTCTTATAAGTCAGTATGTTCCATGGGTGTCTTTTTGGCTCTAGGTTACTTCACTTACGATGATCTTTTCTAGTTCCATCCATTTGCCCAAAGTGGTCTCCCCTGGAAACTCCTAACCAGGAATCATACTTAAGTGATCTTCACTTTCCCTTCTACTCTCCAATTTCCCTAGTCTTATTCCCATCTCAGTAGTAGATGAACTCTTGTGACCACACCTTCCTCTCTGTCTCCATTCAAGAAGGACTAAGTAGATACTGTTCTATTGTCTTCCTTCTTCACCCTATTCTTTTGTCTCACTTGCCAACACCAAAGCCACTCTTTCCCTGGAAAACCATGGGCCATGCTAGTCAAGGAATCAGATATGCTATCTTCATTCTCTGCTCTGTCCTCCAATTCCATTTCTCCACTAATATTCACTAGACTTATGACAAACAAACTTCAGGGCCAGTCTTCCCTCATTTCTTCTGTTCCTTGTGTATTCCACAGATTCTTGTGGTAGATCCAACTTTCCTTCTTGTGGTCCCTATCAAGCTCTAACCTTCTAATCCATCCTTAATCCTGTTTGTAAGCTCACAACACAGTTAAACAAGTTCTATCCAGGACCCCAGTGACACAAATGGCAGGGAATCAGAAGTATCAATAAATTCAAATCACCATATTCTTCCTAAGATCTAGGCAGGGCAACAGAAACAAAGGACTGGAAAACTTATGTAACAAGAACAGATATCAACATCAAGAATTTCGGTCATCCCAAACCCAGATGCCTAAATAAAAATGTAAACATACAATCAGTAACAGACATATAATATTAATCCACTAGAGTTAAGCTACATTAGGCCATGAGAAATCCAATATGGCTGAGGCATTTGCCAAACTAGGTATTTTGAATGTAATCAAGGATCTTAAAGAAGAAATTAATAACTCAATTAACAAAATGTATGAAAACACAAACAGTACAATGAATTGAAGAAAACTGTTCAAGGTTTGGACTAGAAAGAGAATATGTAATGTAGCATTTGTAAAATATTCTTGTCAATATTAACTAGTAAAATTTTGATCTGTACAGTTTTAATTGGTTAAAATTATTTCACTGTAAAATCCACTGCTATAGATGAATAATGTTAGTTCAGATTTAAAGAATGGTGGAGAAATAGTGCATGTAATCCTTTTACAAGTGCTGAGAGTTCTGTATGTTTTGAAAAGAGTAATTTAACGTCTGGGTGCCAAGATGGGTTTTCTCAGAGTCCATTGCCAGCAATGGGCAAGCCTGAAGACACTGGAATCGAGTGTTAATAGTACACCTAACAGTGAGGTGGATAACTTTGAAATAAACTTTTAGATAAATATTTCAAAAAAAAATTCCACAAAACTTGTACTAAGTGAAAATTTGAAATGAAAAGTTTAGGAACTAGATCAGAAATCTCATAGACAAACCTCAGCAACAGAGTACAAGAGATAGAGGACGGAATCTCAGGCTTTTGAAGGCAAAATAGTAGATACCCTGGCAAAGAAAATGTCATATGAAAAGGGGGGAGGATAGGGAGCAAGCACAAAACATCTCTAAAATCTGGGACACCATGACCAAATCCATGAATAACAGGAATAAAATAAAAGGCACAGAAAATATTTTTAACAAAATCATAGAAGAAAATTTCTTTAACTTAAAGAAGAAGGTATATTTCATGGTAAAAGAAACATACAGAAAACCAAAATGGATTACTGGAAAATATATTTCACATGATACATAAAATCAAAACATGAATACCTATATGAAAAACAACAAATAAATAAATTGAGAGATGTTGTATAAGTAACTTAACAGTGTGCCTGGAATCTCTAGAACAAAGATTAAGAATATATCCTAAAGGAACAAACAGTATGTAATAATGAAATTTGGGGCTGAAATTAATAAAAGAAAACACAAAACAAAACAACAACACAACAGTACAAACAATCAATGCAACAATTTATTGGCTGTTCGAAGAAATTAGTAAGGTTAAAAATTGCCTTAGCAAATTAATGAAAAAGCAAAGGGAGAGGATAAAAATTAACAAAACAAGAAATGAAAAAGAACATCACAAAAGACATAGAGGAAATACAGAAAATCATAAGAACATACGTGTGTAAACCACTAGTTAAAAGTATCTCAAACAAACAAAAAAAAAAATTCCAAGGCAATATGGTATTAGTGCAAAATTCTACTAGAATTTGAAAGAACAATTAGTGTAATACTTCTCAAATTATGTCACAAAATAAAAACAGAAGGAATATTGCCTATTTCTTTCTATAGAGCCACAATAATACTGATACATAAGCAACAAACTTTGAAATGAATGAATGAGAATTACAGAACAATTTTCTTCTTGAATGTAGGTGAGAAAATTTCTCAAAAAATAATTACAAACTGAATTAAGAATATCTCAAAAATATTATCCACTTTGGTCAAGTAGGCTTATTTTGGAAATGAAGGGGTGGTTCAACATATGTAAATGAATAAATGAAATCCTCCATATAAACAAACAATAGAACAAAAATGACATCATCATCTTGTTGGATTCAGGAAGGTCCTTAAGGGGATCAGGGGCTGTCTTTGACATGAACTCAGTGACTCGCTCTATGTTCACCTTCCTCTGAGAGGTGCAGCCTTGCCAGGCCACAGAGGAAGATGACGCAACGAAGCCGTGAGGAGACCTTACAGGCTAAGGTCAGATAGAAGGTGAGGAGGAAAGAAGTGGGAGGGTAGGTGGGACTAAGAGGGGGATGAAGGAGGGGCTACAGAGGGGATAAAAAGTGAATAAATTATAATAAACAAATAAATAAATAAACAAATAAACTAATTAATTAATTAAAAAATCTAGCAAGCATTCATGATAAAAGTACAGGAGAGGGATATAAGAAACATACTTCAACATAATGAAGGTGGTTTGCAGCAAGCCCACAGTCCAAATCAGTGTAAACAAAGAAACTCAATGCATTTTCACTCAAAAGAGCAAAAAGGCAAGTTGTTCACACTTTACATACCTACTTTAAAAAATACACAAATTTTCAGCTAAAATAATACAACTGAAGGCGAACAAGAAAAGCCTAATCAGAAGGGAAGAAATCAAAGTATGTTTCTTTCTTTTTTCTTGATTTAAATTTATTATTTTTAATTTATTTACTTTATATCCTGATTGTAGACCCATTGGTTGTCTTATCTTGGTCACATCCTCCCTCCTTCTCCACCTATACTCCTCCCCTAGTCCTCAGAAGGAGGGAACCCTCCTGCCCTACTAACTGACCCTCGCCTATCAAGTCTCCTCAGAATTAGCTGCATCATCTTCCTCTGAGGTCTGGCAAGGCCTCCCTGTCAGGTGGAAGTGATAGGCAGGCATCAGAGTCTGTGTCAGAGACAGCTGATGCTCCCTTAATACTGTGTATGAACTACATTAGAACAGGAGGCCTAGGTATTCTCCATGCATGGTCCTTTGTGGGAACATCAGTCTCCATAGGCACCCCTTGGCCCAGATTTGATGCCTCTGTTGGTCTACTTGTGGTGCTCCTGTGCCTTGTCCTTCCATCCCCCCACTCTTCCACAAGACTTCTGTCTCTATGCCCAAAGTTTCACAGTGATTCTCAGCGTCTGCTTCAATCCCCTGTGAGTGAAGTCTTTCAGAGGACATCTATGGTAGGCTTCAGTCCTATCCTCTCTCTTCCACCACTTCTGGTGTCTATTCTATATGCTCTTATGAATGAGAATTAAGCATCTGCCCTAAAGTGCCTCTTGTTACTTAGCATGTTTAGTATAGTTATCCTGTATTATATGGCTATTATCTGCTTGTAAGTGAGTATATACCATGCTTGTCTTTCTGTGTCTGGGTTGCCTCACTCAGGATGATCTTTTCAATATCTATCCATTTACCTACAAATATCACAATTTCCTTGTTTTTAATAGCCTAATAGTATTCCACTGTGTACCATGGATACTTTATCATTGAGTGACATCTGGATTGTTTCCAGTTTCTAACTATTACGAATAAAGCCAATACAAACATAACTGAGCAAGTATCCTTGTTGAATAGTTAAACATCATTTGGATATATACCCAAAAATGATGTAGCTAAGTCTTGAGGTAGTGCTACTTCCAGTTTTGTGAGAAGCACCAGATTGATTTCTAAGTGGTTGTACAACTTTGCACTTCTACGGGCCATGGAGGAGGGTTCCCCTTACTCCAAAACCTTGCAAGTATGTGCTGCCACTTGAGTTTTTTATTTTAACCATTCTGATAGCTGTTAAGATTGAAACTGAGTGTCATTTTGATTTGCATTTCTGTGATAATTAAGGATGTTGAACAATTCTTTAAGTGCTTCTCAATCATTGAATATTCCTCTGTTGACAATACCCTTTAGCTCTGTACCACAATTTTAATTGGATCATTTGGTTTGTTTTTAACTTCTTGAGTTCTTTAGATATTCTGGATATTAGTCCTCTGTCAGATATAGGGTAGGTAAATATATTTTCTTAGTCTGTAGTCTGTTGTTTTGTTCTGTTGACAGTGCCCTTTGCTTTACAAAAGCTTTTCAGTTCCATGAGGTCCCATTTATTGATTGTTGATTTTAGAGCCTGTGCTGTTGGTGTTCTGTTCAGGAAGTTGTCTCCTGTGCCAGTTCAAGGCTCTTCCCCACTTTATTTATTTATTTATTTTTATTTTTTTGTAATAGACTTAGTGTGTCTGGTTTTATGTTGAGAACTTTGATTCAACAGAAGATTAGTTTTGTGCAGGGTGATAAATATGGATCTATATGGATTTTTCTACATGTAGACATCCAGTTAGACCAGCACCATTTATTGAAGATGCTCTCTTTTTTTCCATTGTATAGTTTTGGCTCCTTCATCAAAAATCAAGTGTCTGTAGGTGTATGGGTTTATTTCTAGATCTTTGATTCGATTCCAATGATCCATCACTCTGTTTCTGTGCTAATACCATGCAGTTTTTATACATGTTGCTCTATACAGCTTGAGCTCAGGAATGGAGATAACTCCAGAGTTATTTAATTGTTTAGGACAGTTTTAGCTATGGTTTGTTTGTTTGTTTTTCCATTTGAAGTGGAGAATTGTTCTTTTAAGTTCTGTAAAGAATTGTGTTGGTATTTTGATAGGGAGTGCACTGAATCTTTAAATTGCTTTTGGTAAGATGGCAATTTTTACTATGTTAATCCTACAGATCCGAGAGCATAGGAGAACTCTCTATCATCTGATATCTTCTTCAATTTCTTTCTTCAGAGACTTGAAGTTCTTATCAGAGATTTCTTTCACTTGATTGCTTAGAGTTTCACTAAAATATTTTATTTTATTTTTTTGTGGTTATTGTGAAGGGGGTTGTTTCCCTAATCTCTTTCTCAGCCCTTTTGTCATTTGTATACAGGAAGATTTCTGATTTTTTTTTAAAGGTAATTTTGTATCTAGCCACTTTTCTAAAGGAAGGTGTTTATCAGGTACAGGTGTTTCTCAGTAGAATTTTGTGGATCATTTATATACACTATCATATTATCTGTGAAGAGTGATATTTGACTTCTTCCTTTCCAATTTGTATCCCAATGATTTCCTTTAGTTGTCTTATTGCTCTAGCTAGAACTTCAAGTACTATATTGTAGAGATATGGAGAGAGTAAGTGGCTTTGTCTTGTCTCTGATTTAAGTGGAATGGATTTGAGTTTCTCTCCATTTAATTTGATGTTGGCTATTGGCTTGCCATATACTGTATATATCATATTTAGGTATAGGCCTTGTATTCCGATCTCTCCAAGACTTTTATCATGAAGGAGTGTTAGATTTGATCAAAGGATTTTTCTGCCTTTAATAAGATGATGGTGTATGTGTGTGTGTGTGTGTGTGTGTGTGTGTGTGTGCATTCTTTTTAGTTTGTTTATATGGTGGATTACATTGATGGATATTCTTTTTTTTCCACAATTATTAAATTTATTTAATTTTTAAGCTTCTGGGTTTAATTTATTACCAATATTTTGCCATGTTTACTTTTTTAATTTTTATTTTATTTTTAATTACACATTATTTACTTTGTATACCCCCTCTAGTTCCTTCCCTCCTCCCCTCCCAATTTCTCCCTTCCTCCCCTTTCTCCACACAGGCCCCCTCCCCAAGTCCACTGGTAGGGGAGGGCTTCTTTTTCTTCCCTCAGATCCTAGTCTGTTAGGTCTCATCAGGAGTGGCTGCATTGTCTTCCTCTGTGGCCTGGTAAGGCTGCTTCCCCCTCAGGGGGAGGTGATCAAAGAGCAGGCCAATCAGTTCATATCAGAAGCAGTCCCTGTTCACATTACTATGGAACCCACTTGGACACTGAACTGCCATGGGCTACATCTGTGCAGGAGTTCTAGGTTATCTCCATGCATGGTACTTGGTTGGAGTATGAGTCTCAGGAAAGACCCCTGTGTTCAAATTTTCTGGTTCTGTTGCTTTCATTGTGGAGTTCCTGTCCTCTCCAGATCTTACTATTTCCCACTTCTTTCATGAGATTCCCTGCATTCTGCCCAAAGTTTGGCCATAAGTCTGAACATCTGCTTTGATAGTCTGCAGGGCAGAGCTTTTCAGAGACCCTCTGTGGGAGGCTCCTAACTTGATTCCTGTTTTCATCTTCTTCTGATGTCCATCTTTTTGGCCTTTTGCAATGGGGATTGAGCATTTTAGCCAGAGTCCTCCCTCTAGATTCGTTTCTTTATGTGTACAGATTGTAGTAGGTTTATCCTATATTATACGTCTATATGAGTGAGTATATACCGTGTGTGTCTTTCTTCTTCTGAGATAGCTGACTCAGGATGATCCTTTCCAGTTCCCACCATTTACCTGCAAATTTCATGATTTCCTTGTTTTTCATTGCTGAGTAATATTCCATTGTGTAGATGTACCACAATTTCTGTATCCATTCTTCAGTTGAGGTGCATCTGTGCTGTTTCCAGATTCTGACTATTACAAATAAAGCTGCTACAAACATGGTTGAGCAAATGTCCTTATTGTGTACTTGAGCCTCTTTTGGATATATGCCAAGGAGTGGTATAGCTGGATCTTGAGGAAGCAACTGTTCTTAGTTGTCTGAGAAAGGGCCAGATGGATTTCCAGAGTGGTTGTACAAGATTACATTCCCACCAACAGTGAAGGAGGGTTCCCCTTTCTCCACAACTTCTCCAGCATGTGTTGTCACTTGAGTTTTTCATCTTGGCCATTCTGATGGGTGTAAGGTGAAATCTCAGTGTTGTTTTAATTTGCAATTCCCTGATAGCTAATGAGGCTGAACATTTCTTTAAGTGTTTCTCTGCCATTCGATATTCCTCTATCGAGAATTCTCTGTTTAGCTCTGTTCCCCATTTTTTTAATTGGATTACTTGGTTTGCTGCTTTTCAACTTCTTGAGTTCTTTATATATACTGGATATTAGTCCTCTGTCAGATAGAGGGTTGGTGAAGATTCTTTTCCAATGTGTAGGCATTCCTTTTGTTTTAATGACAGTGTCCTTTGCTTTACAGAAACTTTTCAGTTTCATGAGGTCCCATTTATTGATTGTTGCTCTTTGAGCATGTGCTGATGATGTTCTGTTCAGGAAGTTGTCTCCTGTACCAATAAGTTCTAGAGTCTTCCCCACATTTTCTTCTAACTGATTTAGAGTATCTGGTTTTATGTTGAGGTCTTTGATCCACTTGGACTTTAGTTTTGTGCAGGGTGATAAATATGAATCTATTTGCATTTTTTTACATGTAGACATCCAGTTAGACCAGCACCATTTGTTGAAGATGCTGTCTTTTTTCCATTGAATGGATTTTGCTTCTTTGACAAAATCAAGTATCCATAGGTGTGTATGTTTCTTTCTGGGTTTTCTATTTGGTTCCATGGATCCACTATTCTGTTTCTATATTTCTGTTGTTGTTGAGGTCCATCTTTAGACCATGGTGGTCAGATAGATACAAGGTATTATTTCAATATTCTTATATCTGCTGAGGCTTGCTTTGTGACCACTTGTATGGTCTATTTTGGAGAAGGTTCCATGAGATGTTGAAAAGTAGGTATACTCTTTAAAATGAGGACTCCCAATTTCTTTATGAAGGCACTTAGTGTTAGGAAATTTCTTTTTATCACTGATTTCATTATATCTCATATTTTTGGCTGTGTTATGACTTCATTTTCTAGAAATTCTAGAAAGTTTTTAATTTCTTATTTCATTCATGACCCAGTGGTCATTGAGTAGAGTGTTGTCCAGTTTCCATGTATTAATAGTCTTGTTGTTGTTTCTGTTGTTGCTGAGTTCTAGCCTTAATCCATCGTGGTCTGATAAGATGCCAGGTTTATTTAAACCCTCTTTTGTCTGTTGAGGCTTATTTTATGATTAAGTGGCCAATTTTGGAGAAGGTTCTATGAGGTGCTAAGAAGAATGTATATTCTTTTGTGTTTGGGTGAAATTATCTGTAGATATCTGTCCATTTGATTCATGAGGTTTCTTAGTTCCATTATTTTGCTCTTTAGTTTCTGTCTTGATGATCTGCCTATTGGTAAAAATGGGGTGTTGAAGTCTCCCACTGTTAATGTGTAAATTTTTATATGTGATTTAAACTTTCGTACTGTTTCTTTTGTGAATTTGGGTTCCCTTGTGTTTGGGGTTAGATGTTCAGAATTGAAACATTGTCTTGGTGGATATTTCCTTTGATGAGTATAAAGTGTCCTTCTTCACCTCTTTTGATTAATTCTGATTGATAGTCTATTTCATTAGGTACTAGATGGCTACTTCGGCTTGCTTCTTGGTTCTTTTTTCTTGGAAAACATTTTTTCTACCACTTTACTCTGAGGTAATGTCTATCTTTCTATCTTTATTGCTGCAGTGTTTTTTGTATGCAGTAGATTGATGGATCCTGTTTTCACATATATTCTGTTAACCCGTGTCTTTTTATTAGGGAGTTAAGGTCAGTGATATTGAGAGATATTAATGAATAGTGAGTGTTATTTTGATGTTGGTGGTGGGAGTGATGGAGAGAGAGAGAGAGAGAGAGAGAGGAAGAGAGACAGAGTTTCCTTTTGGTTTTGTTGATGTGGGGTGATTATATTTCCTATGTTTTTCTGGGTGTAGTTAGCCTCCTTGGATTGGAGTTTTCCTTCTAGTATCTTCTGTAAGGCTGAATAGGGATTGTGGATAGGTATTGTTTAATTTTGTTTTTGTCCTGGAATATCTTGTTTTCTCCCTTTATGTTGATTACAAGTTTTGCTGGGTATAGTAGTCAGGGTTAACATTCATTGTCTCTCAGTGTCTTTAAGATATCTTCCCATCTCCTTCAGGCTTTTAGAGTTTCTTGTAAGAAGTCAGGTGTAATTCTGAAAAGTCTGCCTTTGTATGTGACTTAGCCTTTCCCCTTGTAGCTTTTAATAGTATTTTTTTGTTCTGTATACTTAGTGTTTTGATTATTATGTAGCAAGAAGATTTTCTTTTCCTGTCTAATCTATTTGGAGTTCTGTAAGCTTCTCATATGTTTATAGGCATCTCTTTCTTTAGGTTGGGGAAGTTTTCTTTTATAGTTTTGTTAAAAATATTTTTTGGAAAATTGAACACAGGGGTCTTTCCAGAGACTCATACTCTAACTAAGTACCATGCATGGAGATAACCTAGAACTCCTGCACAGATGTAGCCCATGGCAGTTCAGTGTCCAAGTGGGTTCCATAGTAATGGGAACAGGGACTGCCTCTGATATGAACTAATTAAACTGCACTTTGATCACCTCCCCCTGAGTGGGGAGCAGTCTTACCAGGCCACAGAAGATGACAATGAAGCCACTCCTGATGAGATCTGATAGAGTAGGATCAGAAGGAAGGAGAGGAAGACCTCCCCTATCAGCGGACTTGGGGAGGGGCATGCGTGGAGAAAGGGGAGGGAATGTGGGATTAGGAGGTGTTGAGGGAGGGTTTATCGGGGGATACAAAGTAAGTAAAGTATAATTAATAAAAATCAAAATTAAAAAAGTTAAAAAATGCTTTTTGGGCCTTGGACTGGGAGTCTTCTACTTCTTCTATTTCTATTACTTATAGGTTTATTCTTTTTATAGTGTCCCAGATTCCTTGGATGTTTTGTGTCAGGAAATTTTTAGATTTAAACATTTCTTTGATTAACATATCAATTTCTTCAATCTTATCTTATACTCCTGATATTCTCTCTTCCCTTTCTTGTATTCTGTTGTTGTTGCTTGTATCTTTAGTTCCTATTCTTTTCCCTAAAATTTCCCATCTCCAGGATTGCCTCAGATTGTGTTTTCTTTATTGCTTCTATTTCCATTTTTAGATATTGAACAGTTATATTCAGTTCCTTCTTCCATTTGATTGTATTTTTCTGTATTTCTTTTTTATACTAATTTTTATTTTTTTATATTAATCACAGGTTATTTAGTTTGTATCCCAGCCATATTTCTTAAGGGATTTATTTTCCTTTTTTAAGACCTCTATCATTTTCATGCCCTCAGATTTAAGATAGTTTTCTTACACTTCAGGTGTGATAGTATCTCCAGGGTTTATTGTAGTAGAATAATGGGTTTTGTTGCTTGTTTTATTAATCTGGCCTCTAGCCATTTGTTTGTCCCTGGTGTTAGCCAACCTGGCATTAGCAAACTTGATAGTCTGATGGTAGTTGGCCTCTAGGAGAATAGGAGTAGCTGGTGTTCACAGATTGCAGCAGCCTTCTGGGTTTTCTGGGTGATAGCAGATCTCTGAGGATACATGGAGAACTGGTAGTCTCTGATAGCTGCCATTCTCTGGGATTTCAGGTGGGGATGAGGACCAGGATAGGGGGCATGCTGGATGCTGTTAGTCCCTGATGGGTGTTGGTCTCTGCTGCTCCATGATGGTTGCTGCTGCTTCCTCATGGCTGCTGTGCCCCATAGTTGCCAGTCTTCCAGTATGCAGCTGGAGATGTGGCCTGGGAAAATGGAAGAGGCCAAGCAGATTGTGCTTGGGGCATGCTGCTGTTTCCCAGCAGTTTATGGTCCCAGGCAATGCCACAGGCCCATAGGTGAAAATTGGATCACAATAAGGGAGATTGGCCATGGATAGCCTGAGGCAGACCATGCCTGCAGGCCTCTGCATCTTGGTTCTAGCAGGCCAGGAGGGGCTTCCCTGATTGTTGCTGGTCCTGGGAAATAGAGCAGTCCTGAAGATGGTGCATGGAAAACACTGAAGTTCCCCAGTGGTTACTTGGTCCCAGGAAATGGGGCAAATGCCCTACGTAGCACACTGGGGAGGGTTGGGTGTGGATGGACTGTGCTGCAAGCACAGCTGGTCTCTAGCAGTTCAGGAGCTGGAGGAAAGATCCTCACCTGCTGTTCCCTGGAAGTTGCTGGTCCTGGAAATGGAGAAGGCCCAGAAGACAGCCTTTTTGTTTCTTTCAGTTGATATGGTTATATACACAAAAGTCCATCAGGAAATTTCTACAGCAATAAACACTTTCAGCAAAGTAGAAGGGTCCCTAGTAAGGGCAGCAGGGACTTTCTATGGCATGAATTCATTGTCAGGCTCTCTGATCACCTCCTCTTGACAGGGAAGCAGCCTTACCAGGCCACAGAGGAAGACAATGCAGCCAGTCCTGATGAGACTTGATAGGCTAGGGTCAGATAGAAGGGGAAGAGGACCCTCCCCTATCAGTGGACTAAGGGAGGGGCATGGGGGAGAAAAGGGAGAGAAAGTGGGATTGGGAGGAGATGAGGGAGGGGGCCGCTGCTGGAATACAAATTGAATAAATTGTAATAAATGATAGTAATAAAAAAGAAAAAGAAAAAAAGAAAAGAAGAAAAGAAGAAAAACAAAATTAATAACCAGAAATCAGTAGCAGACCTATATAGACAGGACAGACTGGTTGAAAAAAAATCAAAGAATGAGATAAACAGCAGTTTTCACAGTAACCTCAGAAAACACCTGGGGTAACTCTTACCATTATACTATTGAGGATAGAAAGTAAATAAGATGTCAGAAGGTGGAAAGCTTTTCCATGCTCATGTATTGGTAGGATTAATATAGTAAAAGTTGCCATCCCACTAAAACCAATCCACAGATTTAATGTAATCCTCATCAATATTCCAGAAATTTTCTTTACAGATCATGAAGGGACTAGTTTTGTTTTCATATGAAGATATAAAAGTCCCTAAGTTAGCCAAAACAATCATAAATAATAGAAAAACTGTTGCAGATATCACCATCCTGCAGCTCAGTGTACTATAGAGGTATAGTCATAAAAACAGCATGCTATGGACATAGAAACAAACACATTTATTAAAGATATATATAAAACTATGGACATTTGATTTGTAATAAGAAAGCCAGAAACTCATACTGGAAAAAAAAAATAACTGTAGAATTCATGGTCCTGGAAGGTACTCTGCATGTTTCCAATGTAGAAAGGCAATGATCAAGGCAGCTATAAATTCTTTGATCTACAATTGTCGCCTGCCTGCCCAGGCACTAATGCAATAGTGTCACAAAACTTGTGGTGTTTAAGCAACATATATCTTACTGGATTTAAGGTTTGCTTCATGAAATGGAACCCATATTGACCCTGGTTGGGTGGCCAAGAATCTGAACTAGATATTCCAAGGACATAAGGAAAAATCAAAGACTGCTATTCTGCTTAAGCAACATAGCAGCAAAATTACTTTCAACTACATTCTGCTATACTCATTAATCAGTGTCTTTCCCAGTCATCATCAGAGAAGCTTCTTAATTTAGATGGGAACAAATGCAAAAGCCCACATCTGGAAAGTGCACAGAGGGTGAAAGAGCATGGAACAATTATTACAAATGGCATGTTTCTAACATTCCCTTTTCTCAAGGCTCAGGAAACCCTCCAGAGGAGTGGGCAGAAAGATTCAGCCAGAGTGCTGGAGGACTCCAAGGACACAAGGCCATCTAAACACATAAGGCTCAGCACAAGTCACATGAACTTACTGAGATTGTGGCAACAAGCATAGTTCTATACAAGTCAACACCAGATGTGTCCCAGTGTTGAGAAGATAAACGGACACTGGCCCCCTTCCCTAACCTAGAAACCATCTCCAATTGATAACTACTTACAAAGGAAAAGTCAGTTTTCCCCAAGGGAGTCTCACTGGGGATACAAACCACTTTTACTTTTAAGGCCAGGTCCCATGTTCAAAGTCGGTAGCCAACACCATTAACTCAATGGTATATTGGTTGTTTTCTTTCTTTTCTTTCCTTTTTGTTTCATAATACTTTGTCTGGACATTTTCTTTTCCTTACTCTAAAAGTCTTTTATATATATAAAGGTCTTTTTATATTATGGTTTCTTTTTTTCAATCTTTCTCATTCTCTCTCTCTCTCTCTCTCTCTCTCTCTCTCTCTCTCTCTCTCTCCCTCCAGGGTTTTTCTTCATAGCACGGGTTATCCTAGAACTCACTCTGTAGACCAGGCTACCCTCTAGCTCAGAGTTCACTTAGTTCTGCCTCTAGAGTTGCATGATTAAACACAGGTACTACCACACACCACCAGCTGACAATGTTTTCTGGAGTTTCCATGTAGGTCTATGTTTGTCTCTGCATCTTTGTGTGTTTGTTGTGCTCTTTTGATTTTGTTTTGTTTTTTTGGCCCTTTGTTTTTCTACTCATTTGTCTTTTTCGCTCTATTCAGGTTTGTTTGTTTTTATCTTGTTTTATTATCATTATTCATTCCTTTATATTAGATGCCTATTTTTTTCTAATGAGTGAGAGCAAGAATGGGTATGGATTTGGGTGAGTGAGAGATGGAAAGAATATATTTGGAACTGAGTGAGGGGTAATCATGATTAAAATACTTTGTATGAAAAGATCTATTTTCAATAAAAATGTGATAAATACATTTGAATCTATTTGAATTAGGAAGAGGCAGAGGAAGCATGAAGTAATGAGGAAGAGGATCCTCTAAATCCTAAGTAAAGATAGCATTAGTTAATTTGATAAGAGCATATCTTATGTAAGATCAGAAACTGTGAGGGTAAAGTGTACAACCGATGTTAGAAAGAAAAGCAACAGAAACAGAGACCAGGTGAAACCAGATCACATCTGAGAGTGTTAGGCCTTGCTATTTAGAGCACACTGAAATAACCTGATCCTGAGAGTGTCTGTGTATATCTTCCTCATTTTATCTGAACAGATTTTCCCACCAACAATCAGAGTTTCTTTATAAGAATTTATTATTATTATTATTATTATCATTATTGCTATTATTATTACTATTATCTTGTGTGTGTAGGTGGGCGCACAAGTGCAAAGTTATGTGTTGAAAGTCAGAAGACAACTTCAGGATTTGCTTCTCTCCCTCTTTTGTGGGACCAGGCCTGTGACCTCAAGTTATCAGTGTTGGCTGGCAAGTGTTTTCCTCTACTGAGCCTTTTTTTTCTGGTCCAAGATAATAAGTTTTATATGTACTAGGAAATTACGCCTGTGCTTATCTTGTGTCAGTACTGATAAGTTTCAGAAATTCTGGGAATTATTATGAGCTGTATTTTTAATTAAATTTTAATTGTTTTTATAATACTTACAGTTTATTTACTTTGTGTCCCAGCTGTAGCCCCCTGTCTCATTCCCTCTCAATCCCACCCTCCCTCCCTTATCTCCTCCTTAACCCTCTCTAAGTCCACTGATAGGGGAGGACCTCCCCTTCCATCTGACCCTAGCTATCAGGTATCTTCAAGACTGGCTGCCATGTTCTCCTCTGTGGCCTAGCAAGACTGTTCCTCCCTTGGGGGGGGGAGATCAAAGAGCCAGTCATTGAGTTCATGTCCCAGACAGTCCCTGTTCCCCTTATTAGGGTACCCACTTGGATACTGAACTGCCATGGGCTACATCCAAACAGGGGTTCTAGGTTATATCCATGCATGGTCCTTGGTTGGAGAAACAGTCTCATAGAAGAACTCTGTGCCCAGATATATTTGGTCCTTGTGGAACTCCTTTCCTCTCCAGGTCACACTAACTTTCCCTTCTTTCATATGATTCCCTGCACTCTGTCCAAGGTTTGGTCTCAGCATCTGCTTTGATAGGAGCTGCATTTTGAACTACTTGGTTTCAGCCTCCTTAACTAGTTCATACTTTTAGATGGACTTTAAAGATATTTTCTCCCTAGTGCCTACCCCAGGTGATGAATTGTTAAAAAAAGCTTTTGATCTTCTATCCTCCAAATATTATAGAAACAAATTACCTCCTTTTTTACATTTTATGCAGAAAACTTAATTGAAGGCAACACAAATGATCATGGCAGCAAGTTTAACCAGTATTTAAGATGCAAATATATATGAATATGCATGTATACACACACAAGTGTGCATATGTGTGTGTGTTGATTTAATTGTGGAACAGCAATATAATATACTAAAAATGTTCTATAGTTTATGTCCTCTTCTAAAAAATTCAGCAATGATAGTAGAGACTCCACAGCTTTCTTTTCTAATCCTAAGTGATTTTCAAGCACACTTGAATCATAACTTACCTGACATTTATAGTTATTAAAGTAGCAGGTGCTTTGTATGTTACCATTATTGGGAAGACTTTAGAGTTCACTGGTGTAAATATGAAAGCATTCACTCTGAGCATGCTGGTAATCTGGTGAGAGAATCAGTAGAAGATGAGCAAATGTAGAACAGAATTACTATATGTTATGATATGTTCGTAGATTCCATTTTGGCAAAGATAAAAGTAGATAAAAAAGATAAAAGTACAACAATGACTTTCTTAATTATTTACCATTAACTACATAAAAGCTTCATACTCAGTGAATAATTAAAACTACAGGTCCTAACTTGAATGTTTAGGGGTAAGAATGTTGAAAATGTTGTGTCAAAAAGAATATTTACATCGGCATATGGATGATAAGTAAAGATTTTCCACAGCAGGGTTTATGTTTCAGAATTTCAAAAATCAGGAGGAGCTCTGTTTACACTCTCAGTTGGAAAAGTTACAAATTTGGGCATCCAAAGACTCCAGGAACCATGTTCTCTCTTCTAACCTTCCTCCATGATGAGCCTTCAGTCAGATCTTTTAAGAAGCAGTATTTGCTGCTACAGTCTTCTGAGAATGCTTCTCTCTTTTCATAGTTGTGCATCCAATAGTATCTAGTTTCAAAATCTTTATTAAAAAAAACCTCACTCTTCTTATCTCACAGCTAGAGGTAATCTCTTTGACTTCTCAGTTCTTATCTGTGCCTCTGCTATGGTATTTATCACCCTATTCTTTGTGAGTTGGTTATTTATTTATTTTTTTTTTAGGTTTTTTTTTTTTCTTTTTTTTTTACTTCTCAGACTAGACTATAGATTTTTTTCTTTTCAAATGTTCTTGGAAAGTGTGAAAGGGCAGAAAGCTGCATATGGTGTGGTAGTACTGAGTGCGGTACAGAAATTGAATCTGAGAAAATTCTGGAGATCTGAAAAGCATGAACATGTTGGAAAAAAATGGAGCTAAATGGAATCTTTGATAGCATCTTAGAACTTTTCCATTTCTCAGGGGTTCTGTAGCCACATATGGAAAATCATCTCTCAGTTAAATAATTGTTTTGAGTCTGATTCCTCATTTTCTGTCAGTTTCTCCAGTCTGGAGATAAACTTCAATGATCTATTTAAGTGTAAACTCTTACAAAGGGTCTTCAATTTTTCTCACACCAAGTGAACTAGCTAATTGTAATCATAGCATACATTTAATGTGAGAACATATGGAAGAAAAGGATGGAATCTAAGTTATTTGAGTTTTCTTTACTTAGCACTGAGTATCTGAATATTTAAAAACACTTCCATATTGTAATAGGTGTTTTGTAGATGGACAAATTCCAAATTATAATTTATATTTTTTCTTCTATATACTGTGCTATATCTTACTATATATGTAAAGATAAGTTGTATTAAAATAAAATTTAAAAGCAACATTTTAAAATTAACTCTATTTACATAGAACTTGAAAGGTTATGAGATCTTGGGTTTCCACCATTTTTACTGAATTTTTGAGAGAGGGATAAATATCACTCACCCACCTAATATTACACTCACTGTAAATTTTAGAAGAAAATTTGAATAATTGACTTGGCTATTTAAACAACTTCATTTATTTAATCTAGTCACCATAAATGATTAGCACTTCTTACTTCAAAAGAAGTGGAAAACATAATTTCTTAGAGGATCAGGTAAGTAGTAAATAGCAGGAATATCCACAAATGGCCACAACATAGGCTACATGTATGTATTCATTTGCATAAAATAATTTGGAGTAGAATTTCCTGTAATTATATAAAAAGCCCAAAAGACAAAACAGGACACAATTTATTTTGTTTAATTTTTTTAATTTATTTTTTAATTAATTACAATTTATTAACTTTGAATCCACCTCTCTTGTCACATCCTAATCTTACCCAACCTCCCTATTCTCTACCCATTCCCCTCCCCAAGTCCACTGAGAGGGGAGTTCATCCTACCCTTCCATCTGACCCCAGCCTATCAGGTTTCATCAGTACAGGCTGCACTGTCTTCCCCTGTGGCCTGGCAAGGCTATTCCCCCCTCAGGGGAAGATCAAAGAGTTCATGTCATAGACAGTCACTGTTCCACTTACTAAGGAACCCATTTGGACACTGAGCTGCCATGACCTACATCTGTGCAGGGGTTCTAGGTTATCTCCATACATGGTCCTTGGCTGGAGTATCAGTCTCAGAAAAGACCCATGGGCCCAATATTTTTTGTTGTGTTGCTCTCCTTGTGGAACTCCTATCCCCTCCAGGTCTTTCTATCTCTCCTTTCTTTCATAAGATTCCCTGCACTCTCTCCAAAGTTTGGCTATGAATCTCAGAATCTACTTTGATATCCTGATGGGTAGAGTCTTTCAGAGGCCTTCTGTGGTAAGCTCCTGTACTGTTACCTGTTTTTACCATCTTCCCGTGTCCATCTCCTTTACCTTTCTGAATGAGGATTGATCATCTTACCCAGGGTACTTCTTCTTGCTTAGCTTCTTTAGCTGTACACATTTTAGTATGTTAATCCTATATTATATGTCTAATATCCAGTAATAAGTGAGTATTTACCCTGTGTGTTTTTCTGAGATACCGCATGGAGGATCATCTTTTCTTATCTTTTTTTTAATTTTTAAAATTTTTTTCCTTGTTTGTTATATTTTGTTAACTCTGTATCCCAGCTGTATCCGGTCTCTCATTCCCTCCCAATCCCATCCTCCCTCCCTCATCTCTTCCCTGCCCCTTTCCAAGTCCCACTGATAGGGGAGGACCTTCTCCCCATTCATCTGACCCTGTTTTATCAGGTGTTCAAGACTGGCTGCAAAGCCCTCCTCTGTGGCCTAACAGGACTGCTCTTCCCTTGGGGGGTGTGGAGGTCCAAGAGCCAGCCATTGAGTTCCTGTTAGAAATAGTCCTTGTTCCCCTTATTATGGGAAACCAGTCGGTTACTGAGCTACCACAGGCTACATCTGAGCAGAGGTTCTAGGTTATATCCATACATGGTCCTTGGTTGAGTGTCAGTCTCAGAAAAGACCCTGTGTCCAGATATATTTGGTCCTTGTGGAGCTCCTATCCTTTCCACAGCATACTAACTCCTCTTCTTTCATATGATTCCCTGTACTCAGCCAAAGGTTTGGCTATGAGTCGTAGTATCTGCTTTGAAACACTGCTAGGTAGAGTCTTTCAGAAACCTTCTGAGGTAGACTCCTGTCATACGATCAATACACATCCCATTTGTCTTTCTAAAGGAGGATTGAACATCTTAACCCCTGCCCGCTTTCTTGATTATCTTTTTTAGGTGTATAGACTTCATTATATTTATCATATTTTATAGGTCTATATAAGCGAGTATATACCGTGTTTGTCTTTCTCCTTCTAGGATGCTTCACTCAGAATGATCTTTTCTAGATCCCACCATTTGCCTGCAAATTTCATGATTTCCTCTCTTTTGATTACTGAGTTGTATTCCATTGTGTAAAAATACAATAATTTCTGTATCTATTCCTCCATTGATGGACATCTGGGTTGTTTTCAGGTTCCGGTTATTACAAATAAAGCTATTACAAACATGATTGAGCAAATGTTCTTATTGTGTACTTGAGCAAATTTTGGGTATATACCTAAAAGTGGTATAGCTTGGTCTTGAGGAAGCACTATTCCTAATTGTCTGAGAAAGCACCAGATAGACTTCCAAAGTGGTTGTACCAGTTTACATTCCCACCAGCAGTGGAGGAAGGTTCCCCTTTCTCCACAACCTCTCCAGCATGTGTTGTCACTTGAGTTTTTCATCTTGGCCATTCTGATGGGTATAAGGTGAAATCTCAGGGTCATTTTGATTTGCATTTCCCTGATGGTTAATGAGGTTGAGCATTTCTTTAAATGTTTCTCTGCCATTCGATATTCCTCTGTGGAGAATTCTCTGTTTAACTCTCTTCTCCATTTTTTAATTGGATTACTTGGTTTGCTGCTTTTCAGCTTCATTAGTTCTTTATATATACTGGATATTAGCCCTCTCTCAGATAAAGGGTTGGTGAAGATTCTTTCCCGATCTGTAGGCAGTAGTTTTGTTTTGATGACGGTGTCCTCTGCTTTACAGAAGCTTTTCAGTTTCATGAGGTCCCATTTATTGATTGCTTACCTTAGAGCCTGTGCTGTTGGTGTTCTGTTCAGGAAGTTGTCTCCTGTGCCAATGAGTTCGAGGCTGTTCCCCACTTTTTCTTCTAACCGATTTAGAGTATCTGGTTTTATTATTGAGGTCTTTCGTCCACTTGGACTTTAGGTTTGTGCAGGGTGATAAATATGAATCTAGTTTCATTTTTTTTTTCATGTAGACATCCAGTTGGACCAGCACCATTTGTTGAAGATGCTGTCTTTTTTCCATTGAATGGTTTTGGCTTCTTTGTCAAAAATCAATTATTCATAGTTTTGTTGGTTTATTTCTGGGTCTTCTATTTGGTTCCATTGATCCTCCTTTCTGTTTCTATGCCAATACCATTCAGTTTTTATTACTATTTCCCTGTAGTACAGCTTGAGATTTGGGATAGTGATACCTCCAGATGATCAGTTGTTGTACAGGATTTTTTTTTTTTTTTGGAGATTCTAGGTGTTTTGTTTCTCCATATGAAGTTGACAATCTTTTTTTCAAGGTCTGTCAAGAATTGAGGTGGTATTTTGATGGGGATTGGGTTAAATCTGTAGATTGCTTTTGGCAGGATGGCCATTTTCACAATGTTAATCCTACCAATCCATGAGCAAGGGAGATCTTTCCATCTTCTGAGATCTTCTTCAACTTCTTTCTTCAGAGACTTGAAGTTTTTCTCAAACAGGTCTTTCACTTGCGTGGTTACTGTCACCCCAAGGTACTTTAAGTTATTAGTGGCTATTGTGAAGGGTGTTGTTTCCCTAATTTCTTCCTCGGCCCTTTTGTCTTAGGTATACAGGAGGGCTTCTGATTTTTTTGAGTTGATTTTGTATCCTGCCACATTGCTGATAGTTCTCTGGTTGAATTTTTGGGGTCGCTCATGTATACTATCATATCATCTGTGAATAGTGACACTTTGACCTCTTCCTTTCCGATTTGTATCCCCTTGATCTCCTTTAGTTGTCTTATTGCTCTGGCTAGGACTTCAAGTACTATGTTGAAGAGATATGGAGAGAGTAGGCAGCC
>REGO01000132.1:2880352-2920490 GCA_010120015.1 Rhombomys opimus | reverse complement strand
CCAGCTGTCATTGAGTAGCAAGTTGTTCAGTTTCCATGTGCGTGTCAGCTTTTTGTTATTTCCGTTGTTGTTGAGGTTGAACTTTAGTCCATGGTGGTCAGATAGAATACAAGGAATTATTTCAATCAGTTTGTATCTATTGAGGCTTGCTTTGTGACCAACTATATGGTCTATTTTGGGGAAGCTTCCATGCGGTGCTGAAAAGAAGGTATACTCTTTTGAGTTTGGGTGAAAAGATCTGTAGATGTCTATTAGGTCCATTTGATTTAGGGACCCTGTAAGTGCTTTTATTTCCCTATTTATTTGTTTTCTGTCTAGTTGATCTGTCTCTTGGTGAGAATGGGGTGTTGAAGTCTCCCCCTATTAAGGTATTAGGATCAATGTGTGATTTAAGCTTTAATAATATTTCATTTACAAATGTAGGTGCTCTTGTATTTTAAGCATAGATATTCAAAATTGTGATGTCCTCTTGGTGGATTTTTCCTTTGATGAGAATATAGTGGCCCTCCTCATCTTTTTTAATTAACTTAGGTTGAAAGTCTATTTTATTAGGTATTAGGATGGCTATTCCAGCTTGTTTTCTGGAACCATTTGCTTGAAAAATATTTTTCTAGCCCTTTACTCTGGGGTAGTGTTTATCTTTGTTGCATAGGTGTGTTTATTGATGCAACAGAATATTAGATCTTGTCTCTGCAACCATTCTGTTAGTCTGTATCTTTTTATTGGGGAGTTGAGTCCTTTGATGTTGATAGATGCTAGTGACCAATAATTGTTACTTTCTTTTGATGTGGGTTTGGTGGTGTTGCTGAGTTTCATTGCTTGTATCTTTTTGCTTTTTTTTTGTTGTGTAGTTATCTATTTCCTCTGTTTCCTTACATGTATTTGTTTTGTTTGGGTTGGAGTTTCCCTTCTAGTAACTTCTGTAGAGCTGGGTTATTACGTAGATATTGTTTAAATTTGGTTTTGTCATGGAAATTTTTGAATTCTCCTTCTATGTTGATTGAAAGTTTTGCTGGGTATAGTCGTCTGGGTTGGCATCTGTGGTCCCTTAAGGACTGCATGATTTTTGTCCAGGTCCTTCTGGCTTTCATAGTTTCTGTTGAGAAATCTTGTGTGATTCTGATAGGTCTACTTTCATATATTACTTGGTCTTTTCCCTTGCTGCTTTTAAAATTTTTTCTTTGTTCTGCAGGTTCAGTGTTTTGACTATAATGTGACATGAAGAATTTCTTTTCTGGTCTAGTCGACTTGGTGTTCTGTAGGCCTCTTGTATGTTTATGAACATCTCTTTCTTTAAGTTGGGAAAATTTTCTTCTATAACTTTCTTGAAAATATTTTCCGGACCTTTGAGCGTGATGTCTTCTTTTTCTTCTACTCCTATTATTCTTAGGTTTTGTCTTTTCATAGTATCCTTGATTTCTTGGAATTTTTGTGTTTGGAACTTTTCTGATTTTATTTTTTCTTTGAGAGACATGTCAATTTCTGCAAGTGTATCTTCGGCTCCTGAAATTCTCTCTTCCATCTCTTGGATTCTGTTGGTGATGCTTTGTAGTTCCTGATCTTTTCTCTATGTTCTCCAGCTCCTGGTTTTTCTCTATTTGTGTTTTCTTTATTGATTCTAATTCTGTTTTCATGTCTTGCACCATTTCCTTCATCTGATTAAATGTGGAGTCCCGCTTTTCAATGACGGCTTCTATTTTTGTCCGTTTCCTCTCTATATATCACTAATTGTGCCTCTACTTCTTTGGCTGTATTTGCCTGTATTTTTATGAGAGCTTTGTTTATTTCTGCTTTACTTGCCTTCATTTGTGTTGACATTTCTCTGAGAGCTTTATTTCTTTCCTCTTTGTTCGTCTCGATTTCTTTGGCTCTTTCTCTGAGGGCTTTGTTCATTTCATCTTTATGGGCCTCTAATAGCTGGAAAAACATAGTTTTGAACTTGTTTTCTTGTGTATTTAGTGAATTGAAGTGTCCATTGGTTTGTGGGGTTGCTGGTGAGGTCATTATATCCTGATTTTTGTTGGGTGTGTTTGTATATCTGCCTCTAGCCATCTGGTTATTTATAACCCTCACTGTTTGCTCCTTGAGTTTGTAGTTCAGGCTAAGATCATCTCTTTCTGTTTTCTGGACTGTTTTTTCAGGAAGATGAGAGAGGTTCACTGGTTTGGGAGTGTACATTGTAGTTTCAATTTTACCCAAGTAAGGAATGTGACGCTGGCACTATTCGCATGCGCTTTTAGCGGGTGCAGTGTGCATGTGCGGATTCTCTGACTATTTCAGTGGCCTACAGGCGAAACTAGTATGCAGCTCTGTCTGGGATCCAGGGATTGTTTGCCTTGATTATACTTGTGGACCCACAAGGCAGAGGCTTCAATGTTGGGGTCGCTATTCCAAGAATCCCTATGATGCCCACAGTATGCGTGTGGGTGGCAAGGATCTCTTCTGGTTGCTTCTGTAGAGAGGTTCTGGTTCTGGGGCAAACTCTCCGTAGAAGGCTCACTCACTCCCTTGCAGGACCAGTTGGAATGCACAAGGGTTCACCTTGCTCTCTACTCTCTGATTTGATCCGGGTGCGGAAAATGCGATGGTAGGCTAGCAGTGAGCTCTGTGGCACTGTAGCATCAGGACTCAATGTCCACTTGCCTTGTGTGCAGCCTCTCTGTCCTTCCCCTCTAACAGAGAAGAGTTATTTTGGCTGGTCCCAGGGTAGCACAGGAAAGAGTTGGGTTGAGTGTCCTCAATCCCAGATCCTGGGCCCAGATCTCTCTGCCAGAAGCAGCCTGGCACTAGAACCTATGTTTGCTGGTTCCGGGAGAGTACCAGGTAGGGTTAAGTGTCCTCAGATCCAGAACTTGGGTTTCTCTGCCAGCGGCCGCTGGGTGAGCTGGATAGGGGGTGCTGTGGCCTGTGGCAGTCTGCCTCTCTGTCCTTCCCCTCTGACCTTCCCCTCTGCTAAAGCAAGCTTATGGCGGCACTCTCAGGGGAGTGCCAGGAGGGGTTGGGTCTTCTCAGTCCCTATCTTGAGCTGGGGTTTCTCTGCCAGAGGTTGGGGGGCCGCTGGTGTTAGGACTTGGTGCTAGACCTTATTGCGCTGGACTGGGGAGAGTCTCAGGATGTGTTGAATGACCACAGTTCCAGATCCTGAGCTGAAATTGCTATGCGCCTCTATCCTTCTGCCCCGCTGGGGCAGGGTTATGGTTGCATTCTCGTTCTTGGGGGAGTACCTGGAAGGATGATTGGGTCTTCTCAGCCCCAGATCTGTTTTTTTTTATTTTTTGGTGGAAGCTGCCTCTCTTGCTGGGGCTGGAGTACAGACAATTTGGTCTGTGGCAGATTCTGCTGGACGCCTCCTGCCTCCTCCAAAGAGAGAGTAGAGTGTTGGGTGCGGGGAAGTGCCTGGGGATCACCTCCGGGGTTGTCTCCTCCCGGAGGAGTCTGCCATGACCTGATTCTAGATGGACTCAGTTCACTGTTAGTCTCTTTCTTCTTGGAAGTCTAGATAACTCTGTTCTGGGTTGATCAGTCCCTTCACTCACCAATTTCCACGTTTTAGGTCCTCTGCCCTTCAGCTAAGTTTCACAGTAGCGGCCTGCCATCTTCTGATCCCCTTTTATTTAATTTTTATTAATTACACTTTATTCACTTTGTATCTCCCTGTAAACCCTTTCCTCCTCCCCTCCCAATCCCGCCTTCCCACCCCCTTCTTTTCTAATTCCCACCATTTGCCTGCAAATTTCATGATTTCCTTCTTTCTAGTTTCTGAGGAGTGTTCCCTTGTGTGAATGTACCACAATTTCTGTATCCATTCCTCAACTGAGGGACATCTGGGTTGTTCCCAGATTCTGCTTATTATGAATAAACCTGCTATGAACATGGTTGAGCAAATGTAATTGTTATATACTTGAGCATATTTTGGATATATAACTAGGAGTGATATAGCTGGAGCTAGCACCATTTCTAACTGTCTGAGAAAGTGCCAGATTGATTTCCAAAGTGTTTGCATTCCCACCAGCAGTGGAGGAAGGTTCCCCATTCTCCTCATCCTTTCCAGCATCTGTTGTCACTTGAGTTTTTGATCTTAGCCCTTCTGATGGGTGTAAGGTGAAATCTCAGGGTTGTTTTGGTTTGCATTTCCCTGATGACTATGGATGTTGAGCATTTCTTTTAAGTGTTTCTCTGCTATTCGATGTTCCTCTATTGAGAACTCTCTGTTTAGCTCTGTACCCCATTTTTAATTGGATTATTTGGTTTGTTGGTGTTTAATTTTTTGAGTTCTTTATATATTCTAGATATTAGTCCTGCATCAGATATAGGTTTGGTGAAGATCCTTTCCCAATCTGTAAGTTGTCATTTAGTTCTGATGACAGTGTCCTTTGCTTTACAGAAAGTTTTCAGTTTCATGAGGTCCCACTTATTGATTGTTGCTCTTAGAGCCTGTGCTTGTTGGTGTTTTGTTCAGGAAGTTGTCTCCTGTGCCACTGAGTTCATGGCTCTTCCCCACCTCTTCTTTTAACAGATTTAGTGTGGGTTTTATATTGTAGTCTTTGATCCACTTGGACTTTAGTTTTGTTCAGGAAGATAAATATAGATCGTTTTTATTTTTCTTCATGTAGATTTCCAGGTAGACCAGCACCATTTGTTGAAGATGCCATCTTTTTTCCATTGTATGGTTTTGACTTCTTTGTCAAACATAAAGTGTCCGTAGGTGTGTGAGTTTATTTCTGTGTCTTTGATTCAATTCCATTGATCCACCATTCTGTTTCTATGCCAGTACCATCAGTTTTTATCATTATTGTTCTGTAGTACAGCTTGAGATGAGGGATGGATAAAACTCTAGAAGATCTGTTTTTGTACAGGAGTCTTATAATAAATCTAGGTCTTTTGTTTTTCCATATGAAAATGAGAATTGTTCTTTCAAGTTCTGTAAAGAATTGTGTTGGTAATTTGATAGGAATTACATTGAATCTGTAGATTGCTTTTGGCAGGATGGCCATTTTCACTATGTTAATCCTACCAATCCACAAGCATGGGGGAACTTTCCATAGTCTGATATCTTTTTCAATTTCTTTCTTCAGAGATTTGAAGTTTTGTTTTATTTTATTTTATTTTTTTTTTCAAACAGGTATTTCACTTGCTTGGTTAGACTCACACCAAGGTACTTTATGTTATTTGTAGATATTGTGAAAGGTGTAGTTTCCCTAATTTCTTTCTCAGCCATTTGGTTGCCAAGAAATATTTTATTGGAAGCTCATGGCATGAGTTACTACTTAAAATTAATAATTGCGGGTTGGAATTAAGCACATTTCTTAATTTTTCAATTTTGTAATAAAGTCACAGCTGTTGAAAAAAATCTGTTTCTTTTAAAGCAAATGTAAAGTAACAATTAGAGAGGAAACATCATCATTACATTTTAAGGCTAGCCTTATGACTAAAGTAAGGACTATCTAGATATGTTAAAATATTTATGTATTTATTTATTTTAAAACTTTTCTTATTTTATTTTATTTTGCTTTTTATAATTTATTCCTTTTATATCACACTTGTAGTCCCCCACCTCATCTCCCACTTCTACCTTCCCTTCTTTTCCCCTCTATCCCCTTTCCCTAGTCCACTGAATGGTGAGTCCTCCTTCCCTGCCATCTCACTCTAGCTTATGTCTCATCATACTGCCTAGATCCTCTACCTCTTTTACCTCTCAAGTTCTCATCAACAGGGGAAGTGATCAAAGAGTAGGCAACCTAAGTCATGACAGAGGCAGCCACTGCTTCCCTTACTCAGGAATCCACATGGAGACTGAGCTACCTATGGGTTCCATCTCAGGAGGGGGTCTAGGTCCTCTCTATGCATGGTCCTCCATTGGTATATCAATCTCTACAGGCTCCCCTGGGTCCAGATATTTTGGCTTTGTTAGTCTACTTGTGGAGCTACTGTTCCCTCCTGATCTTTCTATGTCCTCCCCCTTCTTCCAAAGCTCCCTGCACTCTTCCCAAAGTTAGGGTATGAGTCTCAGTATCTGCTTCAATCCCCTGTTGGGTGGAACCTTTCAGAGAACATCTATGGTCGGCTCTTATTCTTCTGTTCCCTCTGTCTTCTGGTGTCTATTCTGTTTTCCTTTCTGAAAGAGAATTAAGCATCCTCCCTGGAGTCCTCCTTGTGTTTTAGCTTCTTTAAGTCTGTAGATTTTAGTATGGTTATCCTATCTTATATGGCTAATATCTGCGTATAAGTGAGTATATACCATGCCTGTCTTTCTGTTTCTGGATTACCTCACTCAGGATGATCTTTTCTAGTTCCATCTATTTGACTGCAAATTTCATGATTTCCTTGTTTTTAATAACTGGTTGACTGCACCTGTATGACTTATTAATCATTTCTAACAGTTCAGATGGTTTGTTGAACTCTTTTTTCTGTGACATTTTTTATGGCAAATGTTGGTTATTTAACAGTTTTAATACAATTCCTACTTTTATGATAGTCATATAATACAGTTAATAAGTAAACTATTACAAATAATAAAATTTGTTATTTATATAATTCAAGAGTTAGCCTACAGAATAACTGAGGCTAGGCAAGTCAGGATTATAGTAAATAAAGAGAAGAGCTCTAATCACCCATTAAAATAGTAGTTTTAATTATATTCTAATTTAAGGAAATCATAACTATATACTATACAGTAATTGTGAGGTTTTTAGGTATGATAATGAAATGATTCAATAGTTATGTAGGAAATGCAGAAAATGTTTTTTCTAAGGCTATATACTAAAATATTTATGAATGAACTTCATGGTACGGATAAGCTAGCCTTCAATAATGCTTGTTAGATTTCAGAATAAATAAAAAAGAAAATTCAAATGAGTGTACTTACATAACACAGCAAGTGTTCATTGGAGTGAGTTCATACCCCCTGTAATCCAGAATTTTCTTGTATATACAGAAAGTTTATTACTAGCATCTGAAATAGAACATAATACAATAGTATCTGGAGAAAGTTACAGGTTCTTGCACTAAACCATTCAGGAACACTCATCAAAGTTCACAACTTCAGACGTTTCATTTGCTTGACATTTTTAACACTGTTAATATTGGAACGAGTAACCTCTGATGTATTAGTGCTTATGAAATTATCTAAAGAAATACAGTCCCCTTAACTCTATTGCTTTGACATATAAACAAAAACACAATAACTAATTATTCCCATAAATATATTGTGGCTGTCTTTAATCTTATGCCTGTCTTACTATTCTAATAAAATATTTCCTTTTTATTCACAAAGTCTATAACAGATAGCACATTAATTCATGAATTAATCCCCAAATCTTATTTATTCAGTCATACCTGAGCAATTTTATTTTTAATATATTATTTTGCATACTTTTGAATTTATATGAACCTCAGTTTGATCTGAAATTTTTAAGTAATTGTATATATCCATAACCAGATAAAACCTTATCTGACAGCATTAGATAAATTATTCTAAACTGGAAAAAAAAAGGCTCCTATGCTAGACATCAATTCCATTTTTAATTAAGTTGCCTATTTCATTTTATGTCTCATGGAGTTTCTTTCTTTTGGGGGAGGTGTTTTTTTGTTTGTTTGTTGTTTGTTTTTCAGGAAAGGGCTTCTCTGTGTAACTTTGGCTGTCCTGCACTCACTTTGTAGACCAGGCTGGTCTCAAACTCATAGAGATCTGCCTGGTTCTGCCTCCCAGGGTCCTTGGATTATAGGTGTGTGCCAGTGACTGGCCTCATAAAGTCTCTTAAATAAAACATTATATAACTAAACATTTATTTAATGAACACAAGCATTTTGTACTTCCAAACTACAAGAAGAGATGTTATCCTATTCATATTTATATTTAGAGATAGACAAGTTTAAAAACCCTCTCTCAAAAGCAATTTTCTGTGTAATGGTTGGTAATCTCCTTCTTCAACCTTTATAATCATGAGCCTGTAGAAAAGTCAATTATGAACCCATTGTTTTCATGGGTCACCATTTTATTTTGTTAGAGAACATGACAGGGAAATATAGAATCGTTTATGAGACAATGAAAGAACTAAATGGAGTGAGATGTTCAAGTGAGCTACATTCCCTCATCAGATGTAGTAGCAGAAAGAAGAGCCCAGCAAAGAAAGTGGAACAGCTACAGAACTCTCAACAGCAGATGTAAAATACTCTGCAGAGGGTGTAGACACACTTCTTACAAATGAAACAAATGTGCATACATTCAGGACCTGCAGACAAATTTTTAAAAAAATCTCATTCTTACTATTCTGTTTCTATTACCAAATTCAGATTTAGGGGGTGAAAACATTTATGGTTTGCTTATTCATCTGGGCTTGCTATTATCTGCACTGATATATGCTACAAAATCACAATGTTTAAACTTTTTTTTTATTTAATAAAATTTAATGATCTCTAAATTCTAAAACATAAGAATAATATTCACTGTCATGTCAATTTAAGTAGAAATGACAGGCTATCAAGAATGATGGACATAGTAGTCTGGGTATTATACTAAAGGTTTTCAATTAGAATATTCAACAAATAAAAGTAAACTTGAAATTATTTTCCATCTCACATTATATTATTCCACCTTATCAAAAACTCAACATCATATGTGATTATGTCAGATTCGGGGTGAATCTTAAATTTTAGCTCAGTATACTAAAAAATTTAATGCTTCATACATACTTGTCAAAATTCTTCTTCTAAAACTCTTGTATTTATATATGTGTTGTTGACAACACACATATAATGTGAGAGAAAGTTTTGAATTTTCCATTATTTATCTAGAATAAACACATCATCATTGCTGTAAAAAAGCTTATTTTTTTATTGGAAAGGAAGCATAAGAACCCATAAGAATCCAGCCCACATCTCTAGCTACCTCCTGAGGAGGGCTCTAGTGCCCCAAGAACATCCAGCCTCCAACCCACGACTCTACCCATCTTCTCAAGGAGGCTGCTGGGCTCCAGGAACAGCCTCCAGCCCACTGATCTACCTGCCTTCCCAGACGACTTGTCAGGCTCTAGGATCATCCAACTCTACCCAACTTCTTGGGAAGTCCAGCAGGCATCAGGTATACCTGCACAACACCTAGGACAACCAGGTGGCTAAAGTCCAGTGTAAGAACACAATCAACGAGAGCGATAGAAATATGTTACCATCAGAATCCAGCTATCCTACTGCAGCAAGCCTTGGGTATCCTAACACAGATTAAACACAAGAAAATTACTTTAAATCTATCTTTATGAAGATGATAGAGGAAGTTAAAGAGAGAACAAATGAATTCCTTAAAGAAATACAGAAAAATACAATCAAACAAGTAGAGGCCTTTAAGGAGGTAATAAATGAATCCCTTAAAAGTAATACAGGAAAATACAACCAAACAGGTGAAGAAAATGAAATAAATGGTTCAATACCAGAAAATGGAAATAGAAACAAGAAGAAAAGCCAAACTGAGGGAATCCTGAAGATGGGAAACTTAGGGAAGAACAGGAACAACAGACTCAAGCATCACCAAGAGAATATAAAAGATCTCAGGCATAGAAGATACAATTGAAAAATTTGATACATAAGTAAAAGAAAATGGTAAACCTAAAAAGTTTCTGACACAGTAAAGTAAGTGATCCAGAATGGAAAATACTTCTGCCACATAATAATCAAAACTCTAAATGTACAAAATAAAGAAAGAATATTAAAAGCTGCAAAGGGAAAAGACCATGTAGCATATAAATACAGACCTCTCAGAATTACACCTGATTTCTCAGCAGAAATTCTAAAAGTCAGAAGAGGCTGGCCAGATGTTTCACAGACCCTAAGAGATCACAAATGTCAGCCCAGACTATGCCAGAAAAATTTTTAATCACTGTAGATAAATAAAACAAGCTATTCCATGACCAAACCAAATTTTAACAATTTTAACCAATATCAATAACAATAACAATTGTTAAACAATAACAATTTTAACAATATTAATTTAAACAAATCCATCCCCACAGAATATACTAGAAGGAAAACTCCAACACAAAGAAGTTAACTACATCCAAGAAACAAAGGAAATGAATAATTCTATGCAGCAAAACCAAAATAATGGAGCACATACATACATAACACACACACAGATACACAGACACACACACACAATCACTACCATACCACCAACATCTAAACAACAGGAACTAACAATCTAGAGTCATTAATGTCTTTCAACATCAATTGACTCAATTCGCCAATAAGACAGGCTATAGCTGAGTGGGGTCCCTAGTAAGGGGAGCAGGGACTTTCTCCGGCATGAACTCAGTGACAGACTTTTTGATCACCTCCCCTTGGGGAGTGCAGCCTTGTTAGTCTATAGAGGAAGACAATGCAACCAGTCCTGATGAGACCTGATAGGCTTGAGTCAAATAGAAGGGTAGAAGGACCTCCACTATCAGTGAACTAAGGGAGGGGCATACGGAGAGAAGAGGGAGGGAGAATCAGTCTGGGAAGAGATGGTGGACGTGGCCACATCTGGATATAAATTGAATAAATTGTAATAAATGATGATGATAATAATAATAATAATAATAGAAAAAAAAGACACAGGCTAACAGAATGAATTTGTAAACAGGTTTCATCATTCTGCTGCATACAAGAAGCATACCTTAGCAATAAATATAGACATTACCTCAGAGTAAAAGACTACAATAAATTTTCCAAGCAAATAGACCAAGAAATAAGCAAGAGTAGACATTCTCTTATCTAATAAAAGACATCCAACCAAAATTAATCAAAAGAGATGGGGATGGAGATGTCATAGTCATCAAATATAAATCCACCAAGATGACATCTCAATTCTGAACATATATGCTCCAAATACAAGGGCAACCACATTTGCAAGAGGAAGATTACTAAAGCTTGTATCACACATCCATCCCCACACATAAATAGTGGGAGACTTCAACACCCACTCTCACCAATCAAGAGAGAAACTAAACAAAGAAATAATGAAACTAAAAGATGGCATGACCCAAATGACCTCACAGTTATCTACAGTACCTTTCAACCTAACACAAAAGAATATATCTTCTAATCACCACCTAATAGAACCTTCTCCATAATTGACCTTGTATTCTCTCACAAGGAAAGCCTCAACAGATACAAGAAATTGAAATAATCCCTTGTGTTTTATTAGATCACCTTGCATTAAAGCTGAACTTCAACATCAACAGAAACAACTGAAAGCCTACAAAATGCTGGAAACTGAACAACTCTCTACTCAAAGACCAACTGGTAAGGGAATAAATGAAAAATTAAGGACATACTAATGTTCAATGAAAATGAAGGCACAACATACCCAAACTTAAAGGGCACAATGAAAGCAGTGCTAAGAGGAAAGTGCATAGCACTAAGTGCCTTCATAAAGAAATTGAAAAGATCTAATACTAGCAACTTAATAGCACACCTGAAAAATCTAGAAGAAAATGTAACAAATACATGAAGGAGGAGTAGATGGCAGGAAATAATCAAACCTAGGGCTGTAATCAATAACTTAGAAACAGAGAATATTACAAAAAATCAACAAAAGCAAGAGCTAGTTTTCTAAGATAGATAGAGCCTTAGCCAAGCTATCTGAAAAGCAGAGAGGTCATATACAAATTAACAAAATAAGAAAGGAAAACAGATAATAACCAATCACTTCAAAAGCTTATACTCCACAAAAGTGGAAAATCTAAATAAATGGTATATTTTCTTGATAGATTTCATTTATCAAATTTAAATCAAGATTAAGTAAACAGTTTAAATAGTCCTATCACCCCTAAAGAAATAGAAGCAATCACTAAAAGTCTTCCAACCAAAACCAAAACAAACAAAACACAAAACCAAACCGAGGAATAGATAGTTTCAGTGCAGAATTCTACCAACTCCTTAAAGAAAAGCCAATAGTAATGCTCCTCAAATTATTCCCCATAAATAGAGGCAGAAGGAACATTGCCAAAGTCATTCTACATTCTACGAGGCCATAGTCACATGATACCTAAACCACACAAAGGCCCAATGAAGAAAGTAAATTTCAGACCAATCTCCCTTATGAACATTGATGCAAAAATACTCAATAAAATACAAACCGAATACAAGGACACATAAAAAACATCATCCAATATGATCAAGTAGGCTTCATTCCAGGGATACAGGAATGGTTCAATATATGAACATCCATTTATGCAACACACCAAATAAACAACCTGAAAGAAAAACAAACAAACAAATAATCATATCATTAGATGCTGAAAAAGCCTTTGACAAAATCCAAATCCCCTTCATGTTACAAGTCTTCGAGAGATCAGGGATACAAGACAGATTCCTAAACACAATAAAGGCAATATTCAGCAAGCCAATAGCCAAAATGAAATTAAATGGAGAGAAATTTAAAGGAATTCCACTAAAATCTGAGACAAGAATATGTTGCCCACTTTCCTCACTTCTCTTCTCTTCTTTTCTTCACTTCTAAATTCTTGCTAGGAATCCTCCTAAGGAACCCAAAGGAGATCAAAGAGATACAAATAGAAAGGAAATAGCCAAGTTATTGGTATTCACGGATGATATGATTGTAAACATAAGAGACCCCAAACTTCTACCAGAAAACTCCTGCAGCTGACAAACACCTTAAGCAAAGTGGCTGGATACAAAATTAACTAAAAACCAAACAAACAAAAAACAAACAACAACAACAAAAAACAGTTGCTATTTTCTATACAAATGAAAAAAGGGCTACAGAGAAATGAAAGAAGCAACACCCTAATCAAGCAAGGGAAAGATATCTATGACAAGAACTTCAAGGTGCTGAAGAAAGAAATTAAAGAAGACATTAGAAAATGGAAAGATCTCCTATGCTCATGGATTGACAGGTTTATCACAGTAAAAATGACTGCCTTAACAAAAGCAATGTACAGGTTCAATGCAATTCCCATCAAATTATCAACACATTTATTTACAGACCTTGAAAGAGTAATTCTCAGATTCATATGGAAAACAAACAAACAGAAGATCCAAAATAGCTAAGACAGCCCTATACAATAAAAGAACATCTGGAGTATTACCACCCTTGATTTCAAGCTGTAATACAGAGGAGCAGTAATAAAAATTGCATGGTATTAGCACTGAAACAGACCAGTTCACCAGTGGAATGGAATCAAACACCCAGAAATAACCCCACACCCCATCGACACTTGATTTTAGACTAAAAAGCAAAACAAACATAAAAACAAATAAAACAACAACAACAACAACAACAAAAACAGAGAATTTAAAAAAGCAAACATCTTCAACAAATGGTTCTGGTCTAAGTGGATTTCTGCATACAGTAGCATGCAAATAGATATATATTTATCACCCTGTACAAAACTCAAGTCCAAGTGGATCAAAGACCTCAGTATAAAACCAGATACATTAAATCTAATAGAAGAAAAAATGGTTAATAGCCTTGAACTCATAGACACAGGATTCCACTCCCTAAACAGAATACCAATAGCCCAGGCGCTAAGATCAACAATCAATAAATGGGACATCATAAAACTGAAAAGCCTCTGCAAGGCAAAGGACACTGTCAATAGGACAAAACAGCAGATAACAGAATAGAAAAAGATCTTCACCAATCCTGAAAGAGGACTAATATCCAAAATATATAAAGAACTCAAGAAATTAAACACCAACAAACCAAATAATCCAATTAAAAATGGGTACATAGATTAACACAGAATTCTCAACAGTGGAATCTCTAATGGCTGAAGCACTTAAAGAAATGCTCAACTTCCTTAGTCATCAGACAAATGCAAATCAAAATGACTCTGAGATCCTAACTTATGCCTACTAGTATGGATACGATTAAAAAAAATCTCAAGTGATAGCGTGTGCTGGTGAGGATGTAAAGCATGGGAAACTTTTTCTGTTGCTGGTGTGAGTGCAAAATTGTACAGTCATTGTGGAAATAAATATGGAGGTTTCTCAGAAAATTAAGAATGGATCTACCTCCAGACCCAGCTATACCACTTCTGGGAATATATCAAAATTTGTTCCACCATGCAACATGGACACTTGCTCAACTATGTTTATAGCAGCCTTATATGTAATAGCCCAAAACTGGAAACTACACAGATATCCCTCAACCTAAGAATGGAGTAGAAAAATGTATATTTACACAATGGAATACTATTCAGCTATTAAAAACAAAGACATCATGAAATTTACAGGAGTATGGAATGAGGTAGAGAAGATCAACCTCATTGAAATAAATCAGACCTGAAAAGGGAGTTATGGTATGTGCTCGTTGATAAGTGGATATTAGCCACATATTACAGGATTTCCATATTACTATCCACATACTGTAAGAAGGAAAGTAACAAGGGGGCGGCAAGGGAAGAAATTTGTCTCTCATTCAGAATGGAAAATAAAATCGGCATTGGAGGTGGATAGAAAGAAGGAACTAGGTAGGAGAGGAGATGGGGAGGGGATCAGGAGTGGAGATTAAGAGTAGGGAGAGCAGGGGAGAGAGGGCTGGGTGAGAGAAAGGGAATTGGAGGTGGGGGCCATCTATAGGATTTGCTAGAAACCTTGGATAGGGGAGGCCCCAGGAACTCTAAGAGTGCAATCCTAGCTGAGACTCCTAGCAGCAAAGAATATGGAACCTGTTGCAGCCAGGCAGGACTTCCAGTAGAGGGATAAGGACACTAACCCCTCAACAAAACCTTTGAACAAAATTTGTTTCCTGCCTACAATACGTGGATGGACAAAGATGGAACAAAGCTTCAGGGAATGGCAAACTAAAGACTGACCCTTCTTGAAACCCATCCCAGGAGGAAAAAAACAAAACAAAAACAAACAAAGAAACAAAACAAAACAACAACAACAACAAAAAGACAATTCCCAACACTATTAATGTTACTCTGTTATGCTTGTAGACAGAAGCCTAGCAAAACTCCTCTGAGAGGCTTCATCTAGCAGCAGATGGAAACAGATGCAAAGATATACAATCAAACATTAGATGGAGCTAAGAGAGTCATGTAGAAAAGTTGGGGGAATGAATAAGGGAGCTGATGGGGTCAAGGACTCCACAAGATGACCTACTGAGTCAAGTAACCTGGGTCAATGGGGGCTCACAGAGATTGAACGATCAATCAAAGACCATATATAGACTAGTCTGAGGACCCCTGCACATATGTAGAAGATGAATAGCTTGGTCCCCCAAGCAACTAGAGCAGGGGCCCTCTGTGACTCTGAGGCCTGTCTTTGCATCTTGTTCTTATAGCTGGGCTGCCATGTATGGCCTCGGTGCAAGACGATATGCTTCATTTTGGAGTCTCTTAATGTGCCAGAGTGAGTTGGTCCTCAGAGGGGAATCTCCCATTTTCCTAAGGAGAATGAGAAGAGAGAATGGGATGGGGGGATGCATGAGTTTTTAAGGGTGTTGCTCCCGGAAGGTCAACCATGCTGTCCTGAATTGTTCCACCATCATGAATTTAAGGGCAGCACTAATTGTACTCAGTGGGGTTTTCTTTTCAGAAAAGAAAAAAATAGATAAAAACGTGTGAAGGGCTAGCAGGTGCAAAATGGATATGGAAAGAGTTATGGCAATAAGTTCAGGGTTAAAATATAAAAACCCATTGTAGCTCTGTTGGAGCTCCTATCCTCTCCAGGTCTTTCTATTGCCTCCTTCCTTCATAAGATTAAATGGTGGGACCTGGAAAGGATCATCCTAAGTAAGCTGTCCCAGAAGCAGAAAGACACACATGGTATATACTCACTCATATAGACATGTAACATAGGATAAACCTACTAAAATCTGCACATCTAAAGAAACTAATCAAGAGACAGGATCTTGACTAAAACGCTCAATCCCCATCCCAAAAGGCAAAGAGGAAGGACATCAGAAGAAGAAGAAAACAGGAAACAAGTTAGGAACCTGCCACAGAGGGCTTCTGAAAGGCTCTGCCCTTCAGACTATCAAAGCAGACCCTGAGACTTATGACCAACTGATGGGCAGTGTGCATGGAATCTTATGTAAGAAGTGGGAAATAGTAAGATCTGGAGAGGACAGAAACTCCACAAGGAGAGCAACAGAACCAGAAAATTTGAATACAAGGGTCTTTTCAGAGACTTATACTCCAACAAAAGACCATGCATGGAGATAACCTAGAACCCCTGCACAGATGTAGCCCATGGCAGTTCAGTGTCCAAGTGGGTTACATAGTAATGGCAAGAGGGACTGCCTCTGACATGAACTGATTGGTCTGCTCTTTGATCACCTCCCCCTGAGTGGGGAGCAGCCTTACCAGGCCACAGAAGATGACAATGCAGCCACTCCTGATGAGATCTGATAGACTAAGATCAGAAGGAAGGAGAGGAGGACTTCCCCTATCAGTGGACTTGGGGAGGGGCATGTGTGAAGAAGGGGGACAGACGGTGGGATTGGTAGGGGAGGACGGAGGGGCTTATGGGGGGATACAAAGTGAATAAAGTGTAATTAATAAAAGTTAAAGAAAAAGATTTCCTGCACTCTGCCCAAAGTTTGGCTATGAGTTTAAGCATATGCTTTGCTACCCAGTTGGGTAGAGTCTGTCAGAGTAACTCTGTGGTAGGCTCCTGTCCTGTTCCTTGTCTTCTCTTGCTTCTGATATCTATCCAGTTTGCCTTTCTGAATAAGGATTAAGCCTCTTTTCTAGGGTCCTCCTTTTTTAGCTTCTTTAGGAGTATAGATTTTAGTATGTTTATCCTATATGATATGGCTAATATCCACTTATGAGTGAATACCATGTGTGTCTTTCTGCTTCTGGTTTACCTCACTCAAGATGATCTTTTCAAGTTCCATCTATTTGCCTGCAAATTTCATGATTTCCTTGTTTTTAATAGCTGAGCAGTATTCCATTGTATAAATGTGCCACAATTTCTTTTTCCATTCTTTGGTTGAACGACATCTAGGTTGTTTGCAGGTTCTAGCTATTATGAATAAAGCTGCTTTGAACATAGTTGAGGAAATGTCCTTGCTGTAGAGTTGAACATCTTTCGAAATATATGCCCAGGAGTAATATAGCACCAGATTGATTTCCAAAGTAGTTACATAAAATCTGGGCTTAGGGGGTCCTGCAGAGACTGATGAATCAACCAAGGACCATCCATGGAGAGGACCTAGACCCCCTGCTCAGATGTAGGCCAGTCACCATGTGGGTTTCCTAGTAAAGGGAGCAGGGGCTGTCTTTGACATGAACTCAGCGGCTGGCTCTTTGATCACCTTCCCCTAGCAAGGTGGCCACAGAGAGAGTATCCAGACAGTCCTGATGAGACCAGATAGGCTAGGGTCAAATAGTAGGTGAGGAAGACCTCCCCATCAGTCTACTAGGGGAGGATCATAGTGGTAGAAGAGGGAAGGATAGTGGGAGTATTTGAGGGAAGTGGCTACAGCTGGGATACAAAGTGAATAAATTGTAACAAATAATAATAATAATAATAATAATAATAATAATAATAATGAGAGTAAATAAAAAATCCATTGTCAGCATATTTTAAAATCTCAAAGACTCAACAAAACATATCTTAAAAACAGAAAATGTATAGAACAGAGAAAAATAAAAGCTTTTATATACTATGTGTTTTACTCAATATTAATAAAAAACATGTTCATGTTGTATTAAAAGATACTACCTTTGTGTTTGCAGAACAGATTGAGGCAGATGTTCCATTCTTTAAATCAAAAAAACCCAAATATTTTATTTCAATGAGAATCAGTGAATTTTTTCTTTTAAGATATATTCAAAATTGTTCACATTAGAAAGTATGTGACTGATATTTCTTTGTAAAACTTTTTCAAAAGAATATGAGCTAAGATATGATGTCAGATAATGACAGATAACCTAGATAATTCTAGTAACTCAGAGCCTGTCTTCTTGCTTATGAGCAAAACAAACTATTTCACTAAATATTATTTCATCTTTTGATCTGGTTAATTCTTTTTACAAAATAATCATGATTATATAATTGATGATATTGTAAAAATCTGTTGTCATAACTGAAAATGTAAGTCAGATTTCATTTTAAATATAATTAAAATTCAAGAATATGAAAGGTACTGATGCAATTTCTACAGAATGGTATTACCATTTCCATAAAACATAATATTTTCAGTAACCGTGGGACAAGAAAAGGTATTTAACAAATGGAATCATGTTGAATAATATCTGAATGTACATTATGTAAAACAAAAGCCTCTTTATGTAAGAAGTGGGAAATAGTAAGAGCTGGAGAGGACAGGAATTCCACAAGGAGAGCAACAGAACAAGAAAATTTGAACACAGGGAACTTCCCAGAGACTCATACTCCAACCAAGGACTATTCATGGAGATAACCTAGAACCCTGACAATGCAGCCACTTCTGATGAGAACTGATAGACTAAGATCAGAAAGAAGGCGAGGAGGACCTCCTCTATCAGTGGACTTCGGCAGGGGCATGCATGCAGAAAGGGGGAGAGGGTGGGACCGGCAGAGGAGGAGGGGAGGCTTATGGGAGGATACAAAATGAATAAAGTGTAATTAATAAAAGTTAAATAAAAATTTTTTAAAAAAAGAACCTAAAAAAACAAAACAAAACAACAACAACAACAACAAAACCCAAAAAGCCTCTTACTTGGCCCTCCCAAGTTCTGATATTGTAGATGATGCCAGTTATTATTTTTGTATATTCTTTTCTATCATTAAATAAGCATTGAACAATTTAATTGTTGAAAGTTTCTTAGTTTTCTATGTGTCATCTAAAACAGTGGCTCTTAGCCTGTGGTTCACAACTTCTTTGTAGATCACATATCAGATATCCTTTTGTACATAACAGTACAAAAATTACAGTTATGAAGTAGCAACAAAATAATTCTAAGGTCAGGGTTCACCACTACATGAGTAGCTGTATTCAAGAGTCACAGCATTAGGAAGGCTGAACACCACTGTTGTAAGATGCATTTATTTTAATTATATATGTATGAGGTTTTTTCCTGCATATATTATTTGTACTACGTGTGTTCCTGGTGTTTGTGGAGGCCAGAAGAGTGTGCTGGATATGACAGAAATGGAGTTATGATGGTTGGGAGCTGCCCTGTGTGTGGGGTGACCCAAACCATGGTTCTCTGAGAAAGCAACAAGTAACCATGGAAGCCATCTAACCCACCCCACCCACATTCTCCCCACTAAGCAGTGGATCTTGCTAAACAATGGAATAATACTCAGCAATGAAAAACAAGGAAATCATGAAATTTGCAGGTAAACAGTGGAAACTGGAAAGAATCATCCTGAGTGAGCTGTCCCAGAAACAGAAAGACACATATGGTATATACTCACTCATATAGACATATAACATATGATAAACCTACTAAACTCTGCACATCTAAAGAAACTAACCAAGAGGGAGGACACTGACTAAACTACTCAATCTCCATCCCAAAAAGCAAAGAGGAAGGACATCAGAAGAAGAAGAACACAGGAAACAAGTTAGGAACCTGCCACAGAGAGCCTCTGAAAGGCTCTGCCCTTCAGACTATCAAAGCAGATGCTGAGACTTATGGCCAACTGTTGGGCAGACAGCATGGAATCTTGTGAAAGAAGTGGGAAATAGTAAGATCTGGAGAGGACAGGAACTCCACAAGGAGGGCAACAGAACCAGAAATTTGAACAGAGGGGTCTTCCCAGAAACTCATACTCCACCCAAGTACCATGCATGGAGATAACCTAGAACCCCTGCACAGATGTAGCCCATGGCAGTTCAGTGTCCAAGTGGGTTCCATAGTAATGGGGAGAGGGACTGCCTCTTGACATATACTGATTGGCCTGCTCTTTGATCACCTCCCCCTGAGTGGGGAGCAGCCTTACCAGGCTACAGAAGATGACAATGCAGCCACTCCCAATGAGATTTAATAGACTAAGATCAGAAGGAAGGAGAGGGGGTACCTCCCCTATCAGTGGACTTGGGGAGGGCCATGAGTGAAGAAGTGGGAGGGATGGTGGGATTAGGAGGGGAGGAGCGTGGGGCTTATGGGGGGATACAAAGTGAATAAAGTGTAACTGATAAAAATTAAATAATAAAAAAAATTAAAAATAAATAAATATATAAATAAAAGATACCATACTACACCCCCCCAAATAAATAAATAAATAGCAAAACAAAATAATCAACGAAAATCAAAACAAAAACACTACCACAGTTTTAATCACACTGTGGCTCTTCCTTAGTAAGATGGGAATTGATATATTAAAAATCCAGCTTTACTGCTTCAGCATAAACCTAAGATATGCTACCACAGAAACATTTGTTGTTCTATGTTCATTGCTGCTGTAGTGATAATACATAGAATCAATGTGAGTACAGTAAACAAGACCCAGAAAAAATATGGTATATATTTGCTTATATATAGATGTTATTATTAAGTCAATACTAAACCACCTACTAGCTGTAAATCCACAGAGCTTATGTATAGAGTAAGGGACTGAGAGGAGATATAGATCTTCTTAGGAAAGGGAAATAGGATAGATATTTATGGATTCAAAGAGCAAACTGTAATGTGACAATCAGCTCTGTATGGGAAGGGAAAACAGGAACTAGGACTGGAATCCATGAAGCCAAAGCTAAAGTTAAGGTTTAGTATGGAAACTATTTGAGGTATAGTATGGAAACCTAATACAGTAAAACTGTAAAAGGTATATATATTTGAAGGCAATCTAAATGGAATTGTCAAATAGTTGAGAGACAGAGTTTCAACTGGACATACCTTGTCATCAAATGAAGCTTTCTGTACTGGGAATGTAAACACCAGCTAACATCAAAGCTGATGGAGGTACCCAACCAATATATGATTTAATTTATGGCTCAGTTTACATGATGACACCCATACCTGACACTTTTGTGATGACTAGGAACCTAATACTAAATAGTCCAGTGACCTAGGGTAAAACCAAATACTATTGACCTATTAAAATAATGTAGCATTTAAATGACTCATAATAACATTATGCTATATACATAACCATCAACAAGGAAACTCCCCTTCCTATAGCAGATGAAAAAAATCATAGAGACCTCTGGCTCAGATGTAAACCATGGGCAGCTCAGTCTTCAAGGGAGTTCCCTAGTAAGGGAAGGAGGGCCAGTCTCTGGCATGAACTCAGATGTCTACTCTCTTATCTCCTCCTGGTGAGGTGGTCATACTAGGCCAAAGAGAAAGAGGATCCAGACATTCATGATGAGGCCTGATAGGCTAGTTTCAGATAGCAGGGGAGGAGGACCTCCCCTGTCAGTGGACTAGTAGAGGGACACAGTAGGGGAAGAGGGAGGGAGGGTAAGTCTATAAGGAAATGAGGAAGGGGGTTACTGTAGGGGTTACAAAGTGAATAAAGTATAACTAATAAAAGTTTAAAAACAAACAAACAAATTCCAAACCTGGATTTGGGAGGAGTTGTCAGAGAGGAAAAATTATGATCAAAATATATTTCATGAAAACATTTTTCTGCAGTTAAAAAAATGTTATGTGACAGAATAAAAGATAAGTCTGACCAGATTCTTCCTCTAGAAATTAAAACATTTTAACGATTCATTTCCATTTAGTGACTTTGTAACATGTTGATGAACCATACCCTTCCTTTTATTCTCACAGTTAAAACTGTAGGGTTATGAGAGAAGGATACAAGGACAAGCTGGTTTTAAATTCCTGCTGGTGTCCAAATCTTGAAATGCAACAAAGCTTCTCCAGCTGTCCTGTCATCTTCCTATTTCCTCAAAGTTAACTGAATTTCTCACAAATTCCCAGTTGTTATTTGTTTCTTTAAATACAAAGTGAGAACAAATGAAACTTCTTCCCCAAGCAACTCACACTATAGTTGGAAAAAGACAATATGTAAGTATGCAATACAATATTACAGAATTGTGAACAAGTAAAGAAATCATGTTATGAAGGAGGTTGAGAAAAACCTTACTAAGGTCATGTGGAACATAAATCAGGATCCAGAGAGAATGTGAAGGATCTCAGATAATTACTTCTATTAGAGATTGGCAGAGATTTTTTTTTAATTGTTAAGGGAATAAATAATTATTGAAAGAGTCTTAAGTGTAAGGAATAGCTAAATCAAACATGTTTGGCTGATTTATAGATGGAGGAAATTTGAGAAAGTAAAGACAACTATTAAGATTTTGGGTCTGAGATGAGTATCAGTACAGCTCCCATTTGCTAAGTTTGCAAGAAATTAGTGATGTCAAGTGAGAATTTTATTTTGGGTGTGTTAAGTCCAAAACATAAGTCACAAACAGAGATAATAAACAAATAAGTGCACATATTTAGAAACAGGCAAAGAGACAGCTACAGATTTGTGTATCAAATGTGTATGTTCTGTTTCCTTGTAATTCCTTTGTAATACAGAAGCTTGTGTCCTTGATTTTATTTTCTGCTTTTTAAATTTTTTCTTTTTTTTTTCTAATGTTTTTGTATTTTGTTGTTCTTACTTATAGTAATATGTATGAGGAATTGTTCAAAGGAGAAAAAATTACTTAAATACAACTGGATCACTAAAAGTATGACCTAGTGATACTCATACAATTCTGCTCAATTACCTTGCTCGTAAGCCTGTTGACATGTTTTCCAACATAATTGTCACAAACTCTCACCCCCTGGAACTGTGAACTCCAAATTTAGATGTTTTCTTTTATAAGTTGCAGTGATCATGTATCTCTTCACACCAATATAAAAGTAACTAAGACAAATTATTATTATTATTATTATTATTATTAATTAATTCTGAAGTTGCTCCAACTTTTAGCTTGGAGAACCAACAGCATTCCTGTGAACCAAAATCAAAGCATTTTCTTTTGAAATAGTTTTTTTTATTAAGATACAAAGTAATATTATCTTTTCTTTCATATTAAATCTATGTTTTTAATGTAAGATTAGAGAGTTTTTTTTATAGATCATCTTTATAAAAACAACAATGTTCTGCATACAATATTGGTGAAAAATCACCTCTTTGCTCTTGGTGAACATATACATAAAAAATTAAATGAATTTCTTTTGGTTCAAATGTATGTGGTTAGATTTTTATTTTTCCACAATCAGTGATTTTCAAGATTATTTCTGTTTTGTCCAATTAATTAATTTTGTGCATGAAGTTTGTCTTTTGTTTTACCTTGTTAAAGAATATAACTCTCCAGTTGTATATGGTCTCAGGGGTTGCTAGGGTATGCATAGAGTAGAATGTTAATGACGGTTGAGGATCTGTACAGCTATAGAGTGATTGCCATCCATGCTGAGATAAAAAGATACAGTTCTCTAAGACTATCCTACTATCCTATGTTCTTAAGAGGACTTAAGCCCCTGCTCAGATGTAGGCCATAGACAGCTCAATCTCCATGTGACATCAGTATCTCCTCTTTCCTTGTAAAAGGAGAAAGGTCAGTCTCTGACATGAACTCAGTTGCCTGCTTCTTGATCACTTTTCCCTGGTGGGGCGACCTAGCCAGCCCACAGAGGAAGAGGAGCAGGCAGTCCTCATGGGACTTGATAGAACAGGGTCAGATAGTAGGGGAGGAGGACTTCTCCTATCATTGGCCTAGGGAAGAGTGATAGGGTATGAAGAGGAAGGATGGTGAGACTGGGAGGAGATGAGGGAGGGGCTACAACTGGGATACAAAATGAATAAATTATAAATAATAATGATGATGATGATGACATTTTTTGAAAATTTATTTTATGTTCATTGGTGTGAGGGTGTCATATCCCTTGGAACTGCAGTTACAGGCAGTTGTGAGTTGGCATGTGGGTCCTGGGAATTGAACATACGTCCTTTAGAAGAGTAGACTTTACTCTTAACCACTGAGCCATCTCTTCAGGAATTTTTTTTTTTAAGAGTCACTATATAATAAACTAAGATTTGGAAGTAAACCTGTCATTGGTTTGTCACTGGTGCCCTATCTGGAATGAATGTGCTTTTCTTTCTACATACCCAGAAAAAATTTTTATAAAAGAGATAACACTTGAAATGCATGTAGAACAAACAATACTACAGTAAAATTAAACTACTGTACACATTCACAAATAACACAAATTTAAAATGTTTGTGTTTTTAATATCCTATAAATGTTAGTTGCTAAATGTATTCTAAGGTCTTAAAATGAAAATAAAACACATTATTATTGTTATTAATATCTAATACACTATTTTCCTAGTCTTTTAGACAAATGGTCAGTATAGGGATTTTTACCTGAATAAAAGACCATGCTAAATCTTTTATTTTTAATTTCTTTAATTTCTTCAGTATTAATTCTAGTGTCAAAATAATGGCTGCTATAGCTCTGGCATACTAAACTATAAGTCCTCTAATATTCCCATACTATGCTAAATCTGAAAAATCTTTGAGCCAACACTTCTCAGTATACCAGATGGAAAGCTTGTAATACGTCATATCACCTTCAAATTACAAAATGTACTCAGATGTTCCTCATTTTGCAGGCATTGGATATGTCTTAATACTGATGTCTAGGTAGGTCAGGAAAACGACTGTTAAAGAGTATTTACAAATCCAGCTTATTTTCTGCTTTTTAACATTTCTTTTAAATGTACATGTCTTGAAGGTGTAGGTAAGATCTCTTCTATCTGCTAACTCCGTCCCTATTATCCTCCCAGCAATTTCAAAACTATAGGGCTTTTATCACATAAATATCTTTTCCCATTGTTTCTCCTGAGAAAAGATTTTAATAAAAATGTAAGAAAACCAGACATAATCATAAGGAGGTGAAATATAATTGAATAGCGTATTGATTAATGAGTATAAGAAAACCGTCAAAATTATAAATGTCTCTTATTTTCTTGTTTTTGAACATTTGACTATAAAACATTTGGCTAAGTTTTCTACCATTTATGCAGTTTTCAACTTGTATAGTTGCTTTAGTAAGCTATGTTAAGTTACTGGTATTTATGTATGCTCTTTGTCAGATTAAAGAAAGCCAATTAATCTTAACTATCTCTATTCTTTTTCCAAACTTGTCTTGTGACCACTATTATTTATTCACAAATGATGTACATGGCTAAGGATTTAAAGTAGCTAAAATCAGAATAAATATTTTTCTCTAAAGACTTTAGTCATGAAGTCCTTGGTTAACTTAGTTTTGTCTTGCTGTGAAAATTATGATACTAATTTCAGTGGTTATTTTGTCAAATTTTATCAGACCAGTTTATGAAAACATCTCAAAGAGTATCCACCAATCCACCCACAAAACCTTTGACCTGAAATTTATCCTGCCTACAAGATTTGCAGAGATAAAAATAGAGCAGAGATTAGGAGAATGTCCAATCAATGCCTGACCTAACCAGACACCCACTCCATAGGAGAGAGCCAACACTTTACACTATTAATGAGGCTCTGCTACATGTTCAGACAAGAGCTAGCATAACTGTCCTCTGAGAGGCTCCACCCAACAGCAGATCCAAACAAATGCTGAAGCTCATAGACAAATAATAGGCAGAGCTGTGGAAGAGTGTGGTGAAGGATAGAAGGACCCAGAGGGTACAGGAGTTCCACAAGAAGGCCAACAGTCACTAACCAGGGCCCAGAAGAGACTTGTGGCTACTAAAGATCCCACCAAGGACCACACATGACTGGAGTTAGGCCCTCTACACAGATGGAGTGAGTGGGCAGCTTGGTCTTCATATGGGTTCCCTAGGAAGGGGAGCTGGGGCTGTCTATGACATGGACTCTGTTGCCTGCTTTTTGATCACTTCTCCCTGGTGGGGTTGCCTTGCCAGTCTACTGGGAAAGACGATACATTCAGTCCTGATGTGATTTGATGTGCTGGGGTGTATTGTTTGGGGATAGGCTCCTTTTATATGAGGAGTAGGAAAGGGGCCATAGAAGGAAGAGGGAAGGAGAGTAGGACTGGGGAAAGAGGAGGGAGGGGCCTATTATCAAGATATAATGTGAATAAAGAAAAAGAAAGAATGAAAGAAGGAAGGAAGGAAGGAAGGAAGGAAGGAAGGAAGGAAGGAAGGAAGGAAGGAGGAAGGAAGGAAGGAAGGAAGGAAGGAAGGAAGGAAGGAAGGAAGGAAGGAAGGAAGGAAACAAGAAAGGAAAAGGATTATGGAGAACAGTAGATGAAAATTACAAACAGGTTTTAGCACTTACTATGTACAAGTTAATGCTCATTTAATTCACTAAACAGTGAATTATGGTATTAATTCTTGAATACCATAATTTGCTTTTCTAATGTTTCAAAAAGAAACAAAATGCCAAATAAATTTATATTATTTTAAAATTTATTTTATTTTCTTGTTTATGAGTGTTGTACCTACATGTATATATGTGAAGCATGTATATATATTGCTCACTAGAGCACAAAGCAGATTCTGCTGGAACTGGGGCTAAAGATCATTGTGAGCCACCAAGTGGTTGCTAGGAATTGAACCTAAGTCCTTAGGGACAGCAGCCTTTGCCCTTAAGCACCAAGTCGTCTCTCCAGTCTCTGAATTTTGTTATAGAGTGAAAATGTGCTTAGTTAACATGAAAGTCATTATTTTTTAAAAAACAACCTGAGGGACAATACCTAACAGATCTTCTTAAAAGATGAACTTTTTAATGCTCAGAGATGCCCAAGTTAGGGGCATGATACTGAAAGGTTTTCTGCATTGCTCACCTTTGAATTGTAGATACATGGTTGTTTGAGATTAGGTCTTTCTAGTTGTTTTTTTTGTTTGTTTGTTTGTTTGTTTGGGGTTTCTAATGGCTAATCATGGTTGTTAACTTGAGTACATCTGAAATCAACAAAAATTCAAAAAGCTAAATATGCCTGTGAGAAAATTTCTCAATTGGATCATTTGAGGTGGGGTTAGCCACCTTAAATTTAGGAGATTCCTGGGAAACGTACACATAAAAGGACTCGGAAGAAGGAAGCTGTTACTTCTTGCCTGCATAATCTTACTCTCACTGGCAAGCTTATATATCATGTTGCAGTAGGTATGTTTGCTCATATTATACCACATTTCTTTAGGATTTCAAGGTAGACTGAAGAAAAGCATTGACTTTCAGGCTTGTGGAATCAGTAACTACCAGATTGTGGGTCTTTCTGCTGAAAGATTGCTTCTTGGAAAAACTGGACCACTGTAGCACACAGCATAATAGTTTTATGTCAGCTTTGTTCCTTTAGAGGACATTGACTAACATAGGGTGGAAAACTGAAAGGTCTTCAACATAGGAAAGTCAAACTATTTTCTTGGAAAAATATAAAAGTAGAAATCAAACTTCATTGTCTTTCTTTAGCCATTTCTAAAACATTTCTTTGGCCAAAGCAAATGATGTAGAAATGTTTCAGGTCAACAAAAATAAATCCTCAGTAGCATTTGGATATAGTAATGGGAAGAGAAGATTTTGAAGAAATTAAATATACTAAAGATATAGATTCCAATATATATTTTATTTTAAAATATAAGCTTTATATCTTTAAATTATAGACCATTTTTTAAAAATTGAAAATAGAATCTTTTCTCATAGCATACATCTAAACAATAGTTTTTCCTTCCTATGCTCTTCCTAGCTCTCACCTCCCCACTCTACCAGATTTACTTGTCCTCCATTTCTTCTTCAGAAAAGAGCAGACTTCCAAGAGATGACAGCAAAACAGGACAAAAGAAGATAAAATAACAAAGTGAAAGCCTTCATACTGACACTAGACAAGGCAATCAAATAGAAGGAAAAGTCTTAATAGCAGGAAAAGAGTCAGAGATACAGCAGCTACCATTGTTAGAAGTATGACACACACATAAGACAAATTTCCAGAAAGTGTCATGGTAGAAATTAAAGATAATATATTTCTAGATGCTATGGTATTAACCAATGAACAACACTGCCTAAGAATATGTTAGCTTGTACAAGTTTACATTCCCACCAGCAATGCAGGATTCTCCTTGCTCCTCATACTTTCTACCATGTGTTGTCACTTGAGTTTTCTTTAAATTAAATTTTATTTATATATTTATTTATTACAATTTATTCATTTTTTATTTGTGCTATAGATCCCTCCGTCCTCTCCTTCCAGTCCTAAACACCCTCCTTCTTTTCTTCCTATGCTGTTTCCCTAGTCTCCTCATAGGGGAGGACCTCCTCCCTTTCTATCTGACCCTCGCTCATCAGGTCTCATCAGGGATGGTTGCCTCATCTTCCTCTGTGGCCTGGCAAGGTTGCAATCCCAGGGGGATGTGATCAAAGAGCCAGCCACTGAGTTCATGTCAGAGAAAAACCCTGTACCCCTTACTTACCCTTTACTAGGGAACCCACTTGGAAAATAAGCAGCCAATGGGCTTCCTTTGAACAGGGTGTCTAGGTCCTCTCCATGGAACAACCTTGGTTAGAGTATTAGTCCCTGCTGCTCCCCTGGACCCAGGTATTTTGGCTCTGTTGTTCTTCTTGTGAAGATCCAGACTCCTCCAGGTCTATCTTCATGAGGATTCTGGTACTCTGGCCAAAGTTTGGCTATGAGTAGCAGTATCTTCTTCAATCCTGGTGGGTAGAGCACTTCAGAGGTCCTCTGTGGAAGGCACCTGTCCTATTCCTTGTCTTCTCCTACTTCAGATGTCTATCCTGTTTGCTCTTCTGAATGAGGATTAAGCATCTTCCCTAGGGTCTTCCTGTTGTTTAGCTTCTTTAGGACTATAGATTTCAGTATGTTTATCCTATATTATATGGGTAATACCAACTTATAAATGAGTATATATCAAATGTGTCTTTCTGCTTCTGGGAACCTCACTCAGGATGATCTTTTCTAGTTCCCACCATTTGCTTACAAATTTCATGATTTCTTTGTTTTTAATTGCTGAGTAGTATTCCATTGTGTAGATGTAACAAACATACTTTCTGTATCAGTTCCTCCGTTGAGGGGCATGTATGTTGTTTCCATATTCTGAATATTACAAATAAAGCTGCTATGAACATAGTTTTTTATCTTAGCCATTCTGATATGTGGGAGATGGGACCACAGAGTTGTTTTGATTTGTATCTCCCTGGTGACTAAGGACATTGAAAATTTAAGTGTTTCTCTGCCATTCACTATTCCTCTGTTGAGAACTTTCTGTTTAGCTCAATACCACATTTTTTTTTAAACTGGGTTATTTAGTTTGTTGGTGTATAGTACCTTAAGTTCTTAAGTTGTGAATATTTGAGCTCTGCCAGATGTAGCATTGGTGAAGATCTTTTCCTAGTCTGTACTTTGTTGTTTTGTTATGATGACAGTGTTCTTTGCTTTACAGAAGCTTTTCAGTTTCATGAGGTCCCATTTATTGATTTTTCATCTTAGAGCCTGAGGTCCTGGTGTTCTCTCCAGGATGTTGTCTCCTGTGCCAATGAGTTCAAGGCTCTTTCCCAATTTTTCTTCTAACAGACTTAATGTGACTTTAGAAGTCAATCTGGCACTTTCTCTGAAAAAGGGGAATAGTGCTACCGCAAGACCAAGCTCTACTACTCCTGGGAATATATCCGAAAGATGCTCAACCACACCACAAGTACATTTGCTCTACTACGCTCATAGCAGCTTTATTCATAACAGCCAGAATCTGGAAACAACCTTGATGTCCCTCAGCCAAAGAATGGATACAGAAACTGTAGTACATTTACACAATGGAATACTACTCAGCATTTAAAAACAAGAAAATCATGAAATTTGCAGGCAAATAGATGGAACTGGAAAAGACCACCCTGAGTAAGGTATCCCAGAAGCAGAGAGACATGCATGGTGTATAATCACTTATAAGTGGATTTTAGCCATATTATATAAGATAAACATACTAAAATCTACAGACCTAAAGAAGCTAAACGACAATGCTTAATTCTTACTCAGAAGGAAAAACTGTATAGACACTGGAACCAGTAGTAGAGAAGAAACAGGACTGGAGCTTACAGAGATATTTGATGGACAAGGAGATTAATCTGAAACCTAAAAGCTTCCATACAAAAAACTCAAGTGACAACACATGCTGGAGAGGTTGTGGTGAAAAGGGAACCCTCCTTCATTGCTGGTGGGAATGTAAACTGGTACAACCACTTTGGAAGTCAATCTGACGCTTTCTCAGAGAATTAGGAGTAGTGCTACCTCAAGACCCAGCTATACCACTCCTAGGTATATACCCAAAATTTGCTCAAGTACACAACAAGGATATTTGTTCAACCATGTTTGTAGCAGCTTTATTTGTAATAGCCAGAACCTGGAAACAACTACCAGATGTCCATCAATGGAGGAATGGATACAGAAATTGTGGTATTTTTACACAATGGAATACTACTCAGCAATCAAAAAGGAGGAAATCATGAAATTTGCAGGCAAATGGTGGGATCTAGAAAAGATCATTCTGTGCGAAGTATACCAGAAGGAGAAAGACAAACATGGTATTACTCGCTTATATAGACCTACAAGATATGATAAACATAATGAAATCTACACACCTAAAGAAGATAATCAAGAAAGTGGACATGGGTGAAGATGATCAATCCTCATTTAGAAAGACAAATGGGATGTGCATTGAACGTATGACAGAAGTCTACCACAAAAGGCATCTGAAAGACTACCTAGCAGTGTTTCAAAGCAGATACTAAGACTCATAACCAAACCCTAGGCAGAGTGCAGGGAATCATATGAAAGAAGGGGAGTTAATATGATATGGAAAGGATAGGAGCTCTACAAGGACCAAATATATCAGGGCACAGGATCTTCTCTGTGACTGACACTCAACCAAGGACCATCTATGGATATAACCTAGAACTTGTGCTTGGATGTGGCCCATGGTAGCTCAGTAACCAAGTAGTTTTCCAAAGTAAGGGGAACAAGGACTATTTCTAATAGGATCTCAAGGGCAGTCTCTTTGATCTCCCCCCCCCCCCAGGGGAGGAGCAGTCCGGTTAGGCCACAGAGGAGGACTTTGCAGCCAGCCCTGAAGATACCTGATAAACAGGGTCAAATGAAGTGCGGGGAGGTCCTCCCCTATCAGTGGACTTGGAAAGGGGCAGGGAGGAGACCAGGGAGGGAGTGTGGGGTTGGAGAAGGAATGAGGGAGCGCAATACAGCTGGTACACAGAGTTAACAAAATGTAACTAATAAGAAAAATAAAATTAAAAAAAAGAATAATCAGTAAACAGGGTGAAAGACAATCGATGAAATAGAAGATATCATTTGCCAATGGGGTATACAAAAAGGCTAAGCATGCAAGGTATAAAAACAACCCCTTCGATTCAATAGTAGCAAAACCAGAAAACTAGTTTTAAAATAGAATAATTATTTGAAAATCATTTATCTAAAAATAGAAAAGAAATAAAATTCCCAAAATATCAAAATATATATGAAAAGGCATTTTTTTTAACTGGGGCAGATATTATTTATTTGAGGTGAAATTCTAGCTCTAATAAGACATGTTTACAGCACTTATGAACATGGAATACATCCCCCAAAATCCCAGGTAAAGGCAGATAATTGGGCTCTCTGGTAGGATTTTGTACATTGCTGAAGCACCCTGGGCAAATGAACTCTGCAGTTGTAAGTATTACAGCAAGGACAGTGCCACTCCAACAAATCAAATGGCAGTAGTCATGTGCAGATAAACCTACAGTTTTAAATCATTTTCTCTGCAGTTGGCATTTTGAGTGTCACAAAAAAATTAAAGGTAGAATGACTTTATACATGATACTCTTTATTTAGTATTGTATTGATCGGTCTGTCAAAACAGATACTGTTAAAAAAAAAACAAATACTGTTAAATAAATAAATAAATAATTATTTCTACTTCCCAAGTTGGGACTCTAATATATTGTCAACTTCTCTATCATATAGGCATAATGAGTAAAATACCTAAAACCTCATTTTACCACTTTAAAAGTTCTTTAAAAGCACCAGGTACAATTGCTTCTCTAGTGTTACTATGAGATTCAGTGCTGACTCTTCCACAAGGTAATGTGTCCCTTCTTCCCAGACCCACATATCACTCAAAAGCTGTGTTCTCTGTTCTCTCTACCACACTGCAGTACACATCTGTTGACCTGTATACCCAGAGGCAATGCTGGTGAATGGGAGGAAGGGAAATGAAGGTAAATGTATTTTTAAAAGAAAGAAAACTGAAAAGAATGAAAAAGGAAATATAAACACTGGTAATGAGGAGTCACTATAGAGTATACTGATCATCACATAATCTAGATGATTCACAAGACTACATAAATGGCATTTTCAAATATCACTAATCCTGTGGGCAATAAAAATACAAAACATAATGAAATATGACTTTATATCACTTAATTTATCTATTTTGAAAATAAAAGAATGTATTAAGTAAGGATGCAATCTAGAAAATAATAAAAAGGCTCTATATAAAACATGATCTCACAATCTCACTACTGATTGATTCCATGTCCAGGTTAATTGAAATCAGGATCTCTAAGAGACCTTTGCACTATCATGATTCACTATTCAAAATAGCTAAAATTTTATATCAGATTCCTTTTAAAATGCAGCTTAATAAAGATATAGTTGCCACTTTCCCTATTTTCTTTCTTCCTTCTAGCCCTTTTTAGTAGCCTATCTTTTTTCTTTTCATTTCTCCCATGCTCCCACTACACTGAAATTCATTAACTTTTTTCTTTGATTATTAGGGTTACACCCATTTATGTATCTATATAATTTATGATATATGTATACATATCATGTATGATATTTGCATATCATACATATATATATACATATATATATATATCCATAAACATGACTTGCTGTATCTGTCTGTTTTTGTTGTTTGTGTGTTTATGGCTTCATGTCTGATCTTTTTGTATTGAAATACCAACAATTAAGTTCATTCTGAGGTGAGGTTAATCCTCTCTGTCTCTGTCTCTCTCTCATCATTAGTTGCCTTGTTGTTTTTTTCTGGAGTAGAACCTTGTAAAATGTATCCCTTCTACATTAGCACGTCTATTTATATTGCCATTGTTCCTGGTCTATTCATGCAGACATTTCTAGGAGAGGCTGTTTTACAGAAGACTTCCAATGTACCAGGCATCACAGTTTTTACCAACCTTTTTCTTGGTGTTCCCTGAACCAAGGACCCAGGATATGGGATGGAAATGTTTATGTTGGTGGTAGGTTCCCCAAGCTCTACTGATCTCTGCATTATTTCCAATTGTGATTTTTTTTGTGACATCTATCTGATTCCCCCTTTGTTACAAAGAGGGGCTTCTTTGATATGGTAGCTACACTTAGGTATCAAGATTTGAAGCTAAAAATCGCAGGTAGAAGGGACATATTTAGCCATACAGCAAAAGGAATTTTAAAAGTAAATAGATAGATATAGGAACATAGGTACATTGAATTCCTTTTCATAGGAATCTCCTAAAATTCTTGCTCATTCCAGATATAGAGCAATGACAGACCAAAAAAAAAGATTAATTATAACCAATGAGTTTGTTAGGATTACTTATAGAATTATTAATTATTCAGTAAGCTATATCCTACAAAGCCCTACTGCAACAAGGTTGACGACTTTGGAAAACAGCATCCCTGCAGACAACTTTCAATTAACTACCCTGCTGTCTAGGAAATGTTTGCTGTTTACCTCTGGGAGAGGCCTTAGAAGTCTTGTTAGTTTTGTGAGTTTGAGTATTAAAAGCCCTGTTTTCCTGAGTTTTGTGAGCCTCTTCCTCCTTCCTTGAGGGAGTATTTCAGTCTAGAGCAAACAGCTCCTTAACAATTACCCCTTCCACTGGCTCTTACATTCTGTCACTTCCTCTCCGATGCTTTCCTAGACTCATTAGGTATGATATAGATGTCTAATTATATTTTTCCACATAGAGTTGAGCCTGGGTGGCTGTGTTTATTGCCTCCAAGATTGTTGGTAATTCTACCCCCACAGCAGGCATGGTGATTCATGACACTAACAAAGCAAGCCAGTTGGGAAGAAGTTTTTAACTCATTCTTATCCTGACTTTTTATTGTTTAGTAACTAGTCTATAGTATGCATTTGGCACTATGATGTAGCATATCTGTCTACTTATGCCATTAATCCAACAACAATGAAAAGAAATTGGGTCTTGTGGTTAGCAACAGGGGCATCTTTGGTCAACTACTAGTAAGGAGATAACATCCTGGGCACAGATATTTTCAACCAAAATTTTGACAACTCCTTGCAGTCTTTTTTATTTGTTTGTTTTGTTTTGTTCTTGATACACATAGAGTGACATAATTCCAGCCCTAGATTTTTAAACTATTTCTCCAGATGCTTGTACAAATCCACAGTCCACTCTGTCCTTAGCAGTATACACTAAAGCTCTAATTGGCTATATGAAAAGGTGTGTCAAATGCCCTCCACCCTCTACTCCAATGTCTTAGTCCCTGTTTTCTGGAAAGAGAAGAATTCAAATAGGACATGTTAATAACGAAAGTGGTCAGAGTTTATTTTAGCAAAAATCAGGAATATACTCGTCAGAATAAGCAGGTCAACACCTGAAGTAATGGTGCTAGCCAGGCATGGGGGCTTTTATTTCTCTTTTTCCTGTTTACTGTTTTCTAGGCTTTCACTGATAGTGGATAATTCCAAGAAAGAGATATGTCAAGATTTACCCAGAACTGAATCTAAGTAGATGTATATGGTATAAGACTATCCATGGGTTGCAAGTATTCATCAGGGAAGCTCTTGAAGTCAACCTGACCAAACCCTAGTTATCCTAGACAAGGTTTCTACTCCTTTATCTTCACTTCTTTTACTAAAGACAATTAACATCCAGGCCCATTCAACATCACCTTAAGTCTTGCCATCACTGTGCACTGCTTATTCCATAGGATGCCTCTTAATGGACAATACAAAGCCTGTAAGAAGCAGCCTAATAGTCTGTTCCTTTTCTTCAACTCTTTCTTTTTTACCCACCTCTGTAAAGTTACCTGAGCCTTGTAGGGACACCTGCAAGGATCAAAAGACCTGGATCAAGAGAATTTTGACTTTTTGTGGGACACTTACACAAAGTCTCCCTTCCATGGCACTGGTAAAATTGAAATTCTTTTCAAACATGTTCCTCCATTATATCTATTTCTTGGTGGGTAGTTTTCTCAAGTTTTCTGGGAATAATGGAGAATAATGGAGGCTACATACATTCAAAGTACATTTTATAAAGGTATAGAAATATCAGAATTAAACTATTCTTATTTATAATTGATATATGATAATAATTCATAATAATAAAAGACAATGCATAAAGCCTATCTACACAGATAGGTTAGTACAGGATCTTTGTGGTGCTGGTCTCTTTTACACATCAAGAGTGATTTTCTCCAAAATGACTTTTTGCCTTTGTCTACTCTCACTCCATAAGTGTCTCATATTATTCTGCAATAAACTATATTTTCCTGTTACATGATAAGTACGTTATCTAAATCATTTGTATGTGGATCATAAAGGAACCACAGAGCTGGCAAGAGGGCAAGATGTATCTCATTTCAGTAATGAAGGACATAAAGAAAAAGCTAAATATATAAAGACAGCATTTTATGATTGTTGTAATTTGGTAAGACAATAATCCCTCTTGTTAAAATTTAAATTGAAGAAAATATTATATATGCACTCATATATTTGTAAATGGAGAGCCTTACTTTAATGTTTATACAAAAGTGTAACAAAGCTAAAGATGATTATGGCGATTTTTAAAGAAATTACTGTAAAGACTTTTTCTGCTAGACATTGAGATTATATAATACTTCGGTGGTTTTAAAATAGGCTGGTTTTATGTGAGATTAAACAAATATATCAACAAAACAACAGAGAACTGAAGTGTCACATATAAATATGTCATTGATGTATATAAATCAGTTGGGAAAAAGGGAAACTATTTAATAAATCATATTGAAATAATTAGCTATCATCATGGAAGTACAATAAATTTAGCATCCTACTGCATAATATGTGCAAAGTCAAATAACATACTGAATAATGATCTAAATGTAAGAAGTAATTCTTCAACAAACATAGAATAAATAAATTACGAAAGAAATCACAGACATATTTACACTTAATACTTCTGAATCACAAAGATGCCAATGCCAATGTGTAAAGCACACGTGTACACACAAAGCAAAAGCAGAAACATTAAAATACATCATTGATTGACAGAGTGTTTATATATTGTGTAATATTGATTTTTGTTATGTGCTTACAAAAAGCAAATGACTCAGACACTTACAGAGCATTAAGAAAAATTACAACGACCTAAGTCAAAAATTGTGTCATGCCAATGAGCATAGGAAGAGGTAAAAATAATGACTCCAAACATATGAAACAATTCTAAGATACATAGTATAATTGACTAGTGTATTAATTCAACACATTGACACAGTCTTGTCAGAGTTAATATCAAAGGCTGGAGAATATGGAGTAGAATGTAATCCAATAATTGGATATTTTCAGGTCACTGAATTATTATCTCTCTGGGAGATAATATGCCAGCCATTCTTAGAAATACACAGAAAACCAAATCTCAAATGTTACCTTAAGACGCTTCTGATGCTATAACTAAGTGACTTAGGCTGGACTCTATAAAGAGTGGGCATTTATTTTCCATTGTCATGAAGCCCAACATCAAGATGCTAGGAATGCTGGTGTCCAGTCATGCTACACTTTGCTTTTAAGATGGCACCATTTTCCTCTGAACCCAGAGGGGATTGACGCTTTGTTTCCCACCAGTACGAATCCTTTTATCAGCCTTGTAACCCCCTTTGTCGAGTGCTATTTTTTTTGTGAAACTAAGAAACTGATATGTGTCTCTTCCGGGGCTATGTCTTTCTCTGTCCTTTCTTTCCTGGCCCCTTTCCCTTTGCATACTGTCTGAGAGATATAAGCTTTTCTTCTCTGTGACCCCACCCTCACCCCTTTATATTCCTGAACCCAAGCATCGGTAACTGTGAACCAAATATTCATTCTTCCTTCCCAGCTCTTCTTTCAGGCATGTGGAACAAGCACACAAAACTGGTAATACTCAAGATCATGTCAAACCTGTAGCACCACAGAGCGTCCATCAGGAGGGAAGAGCTACCTAACAGAGTTGAGTCAGCCTGCAAACTCATCAGAGGTAACTAATAAACTTGAGTTCTGAGTGATTAGAGTTAAGATGTGTTGTTAATCAGAGTTAAGTAACTCAATATTATATGTCAGTGTGTTTAAAACTTTCCGTTATTTTAATAATAAAACTTTCCGTTAGGTTATATGCCAGTTTGTAGGATTAAAGACTCAGCATTGCATGAGATCAGTTATGTCCTGCATTTAGAGCAACTAATGCAAAGGACAGTGTTGGAATTCTAAGTGGAAATCTGACATAGTGCACGTAGAGCACAGAGACTTCCAGGATGTTTGAGCTGATGTCAAGAGACTAGGCAGGCATTGCCCAGGATGAATCTGAGAAACATATAGGGAAGAATGGACAACCTGTGGAGGGCACACACACACACACCCCCCAAACAAACCACATGCATGGAGGTCATTAGGCAAGATTACACATTAGAGCAAGAAGGAACACTTGAGTTTAATAAGCCAAGCTTGCTAGGATACGGGAAGAAAAAAAACTAATTTAAACATATCACATGCATTCCTTGCTTATTTTTTGTTATTAACAAGATGTCCCACTAATTTTTGTCATTAATTAATTTATTTAGTCGCTTTAAAGCCTGATCACACTTCTTATCCTCCTCTCCTACTGGTCCCATCTTCACACTCCTGTCCCCCCAATACCCTCTCCTCTTCTCTGAGAAGGGAAGTCCCCTGATGCTTACCAAGTTAGTTGCAGCAGGACTAAGCACATACTCTCCCACTGAGGGTAGACAAGACAGCCCAGCTATGAGAAAGGTATCCAAAGTCTGGTAAAAGAGTCAGTGTCTAATTGTTAGGAAATCCAAATGAGGGTTGAGAATGTTGAGAGGGTTGTTTTGAGGAAGGAATTTTATTTGTATTTATTTGTATCTGTCACTTTGGCAGAGATGAGAGTTGTCTGAGAACATGGATGTTACTTTTCCAGCCACATTAAAATAAATTAATGAGTTCATATTTTAAGGAAGTACAAAAGAAAATCAAGAATCAGAACTAAAAATATAATATATGGTTTAGGTAGAAAGAAGCCACCTGAGAATGACAGCACAGAGGAACAAGAGCTGTAATGGTCTTTTTTAACATTATAAACAAATAGTGGAGACCCTGTGTGCTCATGCAATATGCCTTTCCCTGCAGTTGACAGAATCACATAGCTGAAATTCTAACATGTAGTTACCATCCTAACTGGTACTTTAATAGATTTTTCACCCAATCCTTGTTTTTGATGTGAGAAATTGATTCAATATTATTTTTTTTAAGTTAACAAAAGCAAGTTGTGAACATTTATAACCACAACATTTGGGTGCTACACAGGAGATTCAGAAATTTAAGGTCATCTTCCTTTAAAGCTAACATGGACCATATGAGAACCACCCCCCCAAAAGAAAGGCAGAGGGGAGGGGGCAATGAGTATAAGTTGTATGATGTCTTTAGTATTCTAGCTAGCTATTTTTTTGTCTACTTTTTGAAAGAAGTATTACTACTCACAGTTTCCGTAAGTAACTGAAATAAATCAGTTTACACGGAATAGTTTTGTGACAACAGAGTCAAAGACATTTTGTTCAAGACTGAAAGCATGATGTAAAATGCTGAGAAGACTTTCAGATTAGAATAAATGACAATGTTACATCAGTTTATTTCCCGAAGGAGAGACCCGGGGTAGAATTTCTGAAAACTGATCTGAATGAAAATGCCCCATGGAAGCCTGCAGGAGCATGAAAGCCTCAAAAAGACTTAAAAAGTAAACATGAGGACATATGTTACAACAAGAGTTAAAATAATAAAGCACCAGGATTGAAGCTACTAAAAGTTTTGAAAACAATGAAAAGACAACAAAAGCAGACACAAATCTGTGGAATCCAGGTTGAACTGAGGCATTCTGTTAGACAATTTGGATGAGCAGGTTAAGGGAAGGAAGGTGTCTAGAAGTTACATTGCTAAGGTAGTGCTGAAGAAATTGCATGTGGCATAGATTTGGGGTTGACACACAGAAAAGCTCAAAATAGCCTTCATTTATCTGCCCTTCATATTATCAAGCATTTCATCTGTCATCATATTAGAGACAGACTAATTAAGAAAGAGAATTCCAAATACAACAATAGCATATTTATTCATTTGTAAAATATAGCACTGATTCAGTTGATTCACCAATATGACTCTTTGTGGCAAATAGGACCAGTGCATGAAACAATAAAACGACCTTTAAATAATTCTCAGATAATCATTAGATTTTGAATTTGCCATATTACTTCATAGGCATTACTAAACACTAAGAGGTTATTTAAAGATGGGAAATGCCAAGGTATTTTTCACTAATAAAATAATTATAATAATTACTCACCTTTTTTATAAATATGAAAACTTTAAAAGTCCTTGAATGTTACCATGTCATAGTCTAAGATAAGTAATTGATGAAAGATAATGATGGAAACATTTTCTATAATTTCTTTTAAATAGAACAACTTTCAGTCATCATGACACCACTTGTTCTTTAGAATAAATATCTGAGAAACTGAACTCCATGTTAAACATTATTCTTTCCATACCAGATTATGCCAAATAACTCCCAACCAAGTATGTTTATAGTATTTTGTTTTCACTAATTGTGTTGCTTGCTTCTAAAATATATAAAGAACTTACAAAATTAAACATCAACAGATCAAATAATCCAATTAATAAACTGCTTTAGGAATGGACCAACATCCAGAGTCAAGATTATGTCCCTGACCATTCAATTTCTGAATAGCATTCAATATACCTCTGTTGAGTGGGAAAAAATGGGGTACAGAGCTAAACCAAGAATTCTCAACAGAACAATCTTGAATGCCTGAGAAGCACTTAAAGAAATGCCCAATGTCTTTAACCATCAGAGAAATGCAAATCAAAATGACTGTTAAGATTCCATCTCCATACATGGTCCTTGGTTGAATGTCAGTTTCAGAAAAGACCCTGTGCCCAGATATATTTGGTCTTTGTGGAGCTCCTATCCTTTCCCCATCAGACTAACTCCC
>REGO01000132.1:2854125-2880132 GCA_010120015.1 Rhombomys opimus | reverse complement strand
AAAAAAAAAAAAAAGAACACAAGTAAAGACAATGACCTTAAAAAAAAAAAGATTCCATCTTACACTAGTCAAAACAGCTAAGATCAAAAACTCAACTGAGAATAGATGCTGGAGAGGATGTGGAGAAAGGGAAACCCTCCTCCATTGCTGGTGGGAGTGCAAACTTGTACAACCTCTCTGGAAATCCATCTTTCTCAGAAAATTGGGAATAGTTCTACTCAAAACTCAGTTATACCATTCCTGGGCATATACCCAAAAGAGGCTCCACCATACAAAAAGACATCTGCTCAACTATGTTCCTAGTGGCTTTATTCATAAAAGCCAGAAACTGGAAACAACCTAGGTATACCTCAACCAAATAATGGATATTGAAATTGTGGCACATTTACCCAATAAAATACTGCTCAGCTATTAAAAACAAAGAAATCATGAAATTTGTAGGAAAATACAAATTTGCCTGAGTGAGTTAACCCAGACCCAGAAAGATGCACATGGGTATGTATTCACTTCTAAGCGGATATTAGACCTATAGTACAGGATAAACACACCACGATCCACAGACCCAAATAAGCGAAGTAACAAGGAGGGCCCAAGGGAGGGTGCTGGAATGTCACTCAGAAGCGGAAATAGAGTAGACGGCAAAAGTGGATGAAGAGTGGGAAATAGGCAGGAGATGGAATGGCAAGGGAAACAAGAGTGGGCATCAGAAGTTGGAGAACGGGGCAGGGAAAGAGAGGAGGTCAGAGGCCTGGGAACAAGAAGAGAAACTGAAGAGGGACATATCTTTTTCAGGCTGGAGGCCTGCGACAGGGTAGGCTCCTGGGACGACATGCCTGTGACTCCACCTGAGACTCCTTACGGTGGGTGGAGGGTATGAAAACTGAAATGATCACTTCCTAGCCAGGCGGGACTAGTGCAAAGAGCAGAACACCAAACCAATGACAAAACCTGTGATCCAAAAATAACTCTGCCTACAAGAAGTGCTGGGATAGCGAGAGAACGAACACTGAGGAATATTCCAAGCAATAATTGACTCAACCTGAGACTCACCTTACGGTAGAGAGCCAGCCCCTGACACTTATAACGATACTCTGCTATGCAGACAGGAACCTAACTTGACTGTCATCTGGGAGACTTCAGCAAGCAGTGAATCAGGACAGATGTTGGGACTTGGAGCCAAGCATGGTGCGCAGCTCTGGGAGTCCTGTGGAAGTGTTGCAGAAAAGATGGAAGGACCTGGAAGGTACAGGAACCTCAAAAGACCAACAGAGACAAATAACCAGAGGAAAGGAGAGAAGGAGCACGGATAGGATGTAAAGTAAATAAAAAAGAAAAATTTTTAAATGATTAAAAAATATTGCTTGCTTCTTTTAAAGTTTTGAGTTATGTAATTGTGATTCCATCTAGCAACTGAATCAAGTTACAAATTCAACAGTGGCCTTTTAAGGTCCATATTTTCTTTTGGCTATCTTCAGTTACTGTATTCACCTACTACCAAAATGCTAGAAATTACATGTTTCTAAGTTTGTTAAGTAATGTAGAAATATATTAACAGACTATATTTCTTACAATTATGTTAGTAAAGTTTGAGTATTCAGTGCACCAGCTTGGTTTTATAAGTATTCCATCATTAAAATTATATGTTGGAGTGCTTCCATATTTAAGATTTATAAACCAGAGGAGACAGATGGCTAAACATGGTGGATAAACAGAATATAATGAATAATTCAAGAAAGGTTTCTAAGGGTACATTTGTCCACTACCTTAGTTCAATCTGCCTCTGTCTAGACTTTGATGTGAAAACTGAAGAAACTGTCAATTAGAAAAATAGTTTTATTTTTTATTTCCTTGAAAAGCTTTCCTGATGTTAGTAAAACCCACATACCTTTTATTTTATAATTTTCATAAAATGTACTATATATATTCCACAACCCAGATTTATTTTTTGTTTAAAAAAAAATCACAAACATTTGATTTTTTTTTTTTCAAGACAGAGTTTCTCTGGATAGTCTTGGCTGTCCTAGACTCACTTGTAGACCAGGCTCAAACTGACAGTGATCCTCCTGCTTCAGCTTTCTTGAGTGCTGGGATTAAAGGCATGCACCACAATGCCTGTATTACAAATGTTTGATTTTTACAAATAAAGACTCAGGATCCAGATCCTAGGATGAAAACTTGCTAGCTCAGAGAGACAGAGAAAGCACTCAGCTGACATTCTTACTCAACCTAAATCTCAGAAGGAAAATATCCTTTGTCCTTCTCCATACTATCTTAAATACCCTCCAAATTGAATGCCCCTCCTTTTTCCTTCCTGTGCATCTCTCTATCTGTCCTCTGGACTTCCTCTCACTCTCTATGGATTTTTCCCATGTGCACTTTCTGTCAACTGGTTGTTTACTATGCCTCTTGCACTAGGGTTAACTTTATTTAATCCTGCTCACAGAAGCTTCTTGGATTAAAGGTGTATTTTAGGACTGAGCCAAAACACAACTAGAAATAGGTTTTTCAAGTACACAATCTCTTGGTTCACAGTGTGATCAAATGTTGTACAATTATTGTGTATAATGTATTCTAAAATTGTATATGCTAGTCAGCTCATTTATCAAGGATTCACAGACACAGGGGACTGCACAGCAGAAAGTGTATTTATTGGGGATTGTGAATGAAGGGCACCTCTTTGCCAGGCCGCAGAGAAAGATGATACAGCCAGTCCTAATGAGACCTGATAGGCTAGGGTCAGATAGAAGGCGAGGAGGTTTTCCCCTAAACTGGACTTGGGGAAAGGTGTGAGAGGAGAAGGGGGAGGGGTTGGGACTGGGAGGAGACGAGGATACAGCTGGGATACAAAGTGAATAAATACTAAATAGAAAGAAAGAAAGAAAGAAAGAAAGAAAGAAAGAAAGAAAGAAAGAAAGAAAGAAAGAAAGAAAGAAAGAGAGAGAGAGAGAGAGAGAGAGAAAGAAAGATAGATAGATAGATGGGAAAATGGAGAAAAATAACACAGTGTGATCACTCAGTATGTAAAGGTGCTTGTGTGCCTCATGAAATGAGTTTGGCCTTCGAAACCCTCATGCTGGAACTCATGTGCTGACCTCCACATATATGTTATGTTGCAGGGCACTTAGAAATGTACAGTCATACACATATGCTAAAGCCACAAACATTAAAAGTGAAGTAAATTCAGTATATATATTTTTTTAAATTAAATATATATGTAAATATATATAATATATAATAAATATATAATATATAATAAATTATGTATAAATAAATATATATTAAAAAATATATATATATATATAAAGTTGAAAGCTTATAATATATAGAGGGTGTTGGAAACCAGAAAACAAATAATTTTGCTTCTCAGAATGCACTAATGTAAGAAAACAAAAACAAAAAACCAGGGTCCCTAGGTAAATACCAGCTTAGTCCTGTGAACAAGCGAAGCATCATTTTTCTATTCTTGAAGGGCAAGGAAGCATAAGGGTCGAAGAATATTAGCCAAACTGGCCAGGATTCTGCTTCCAGTGCCACAGAAGGAAAGTTTGACTCAACTATTAAAAACTGCAAAGCTAGAGGGAAACTTAGAGTCTACCACAGAATGAGGAATTTTCCATCTTCTTTAAATTGGCAGAATGTGAGAGCCCTGACTCTTTAAATGTGTTTATGAGTCTGCCCCACTCATGAACAATATCCCAACACACACACACACACACACACACACACACACACACCCCAAAAATCCTCATGACCGCATTCCCACTTGCAGAATATCAGAGAGACAAGAAATGAAACTGTCAGTAGATTACTTATTGATGCATCAAAAGTAGACAATGGCTGGATTTTTATGCGATTTTCTTACTCTTGAAGCGATGTGCTGTGATAATGGGTTCTCTACTAATTTGTTAACATACCAAAACAAATTACCACAATTGGGAGATTTCAATCTATAGAAATTTAGCTCTGGATGGAAACACCTGAAGTCAAATAGGCCACAGAGCTACTTTTCCTATGTAAAGCTTAGAAGATCATTCCTTGCCTTCTTCTATTCCTCTGCCTAGACTGATGTCATGTAGTTGACAGAAATTCATATGAAAAGGGCAAGGAATAAAATGTTAATACTGATGCAAAGTTCAATAGCACAAAGAAAAATAGACAATTTGATAGAATAAATTCTATAAAACTTTTTTTCAAGCATATTTTTTTAGCTAATAATACAGACTATGCATAGATTTATGAGAAAATTTGTGGGCAGTAACAGAGCTTTATACTTACCAAAACTTGTATTGTCTTCCTCTTTACATAGTCACTCTAATCCCATGTTGATGCTTTATCTCTCTTTTTTAATTTTAATTTAATTTTTCTTTTTAATTACACTTTATTTACTTTGTTCCCCCCCCTCTAGTTCCCTCCTCCCCTCCCAATCCCTCACTTCCTTCCCCTTCTCCATGCATGCCCCTCCCCAACTCCACTGGTAGGGGAGGGTTTCTTTTTCTTCCTTCTGATCCCAGTCTGTTAGGTCTCATCCTGAGTGGCTGCATTGTCTTCCTCTGTGGCCTGGCAAGGCTGGTCCCCCCATAGGGGGAGGTAATTAAAGAGCAGGCCAATCAGTTCATGTCAGAGGCAGTCCCTGTTCCCATTACTATGGAACCTACTTGGACACTGAACTGCCATGGGCTACATCTGTGCAGGGGTTCTAGGCTATCTCCATGCATGGTCCTTAGTTGGAGTATGAGTCTCAGGAAAGACCCCTGTGTTCACAATTTTTGGTTCTGTTGCTCTCCTTGTGGACCTTTATCTTTTTTTAATTTATTTTTTTATTAATTACAGTTTATTCACTTTGTATCCCCTCTGTAGCCTTCCAATTCCCTTCCAATTCCACCCTCCTTCACTCATTTCCTCCCATGACCCTCCCCAAGTCCACTGATAGTGGAGGTCCTCCTCCCCTACCATCTGATCCTCACCTATCAGGTCTCCTCAGGATTGAGTTCATGTCAAGACAGTCCCTGTTCCCACTAATAGGGAACTCACTTGGAGACTGAGCTGCCATGGCCACATCTGTGCAGGGGTTCTGGGTTATCTCCATGAATGGTCCATGGTTGGTATATCAGTCTCAGAAAAGACCCCTGGACCCAGATTTTTTGCATCTGTTGCTCTCCTTGTCGAGCCCCTGTCCTCTCCAGGTCTTACTCTGTCTCCTTTCTTTCATAAGATTCTCTGCACTCTGCCCAAAGTTTGGCTTTCTGTCTTTTTTTAAACAATATATACATAAAACTATACAGAATTAGAGTGAAGAGTGCCTACATACATTACATCTACTACCATTGTCATAATATAAAGCCATAAATGGTCTTTTATTCATTTTAAGACCATAATCCTGTTATACCACTTATCATTTGCTTTCACAAAAATTCTTTTTTCACTTTTCTGTTGTAATGTGTCAAATGCATAAATAGCAAATGCAGAGTCATGCAGCAGTAGGGGCTTTGTGTGATTGATTTGGATATAAAACTAAAATAATCATACAGAATATTCTTTACAGTTTTGTCTTCTAGAAGGCCTAATCTCAAATATATAATTTCGATTTTGACATATCCTCATCTTGGTTACTTCAAATAAGATTTCTGCCCTGTTTTATATATCAAAAAACTTGCTAGCTCTACTCTAGTAAAGATATAAAAGCCTGGAGTTTTAGAACATAGATCTTTATCCAACTTTGGCTCCTAATACGTGCATACTCAGTCTATGTCTCCATATTTTTTTTGTTGTTGTTGTTTTAGAACATTAGAAATGAAGTCTAGCTCATATTATTAGTGGGAAACACAAGTGAAGTAACATACTGACAGTGGACACAGACTCACAACTCACATTTTTTATTTTGTTCATCTTATGATGCATATAAACCAGTGGCCATTATATAATTTATAATAACTATGTCCTAATGAAACTTGGATGAGTAACTGTACAACAGTTGAAAGCACACACTTAGAGCTACCTATGGTGACACTGTCTACTTTAAAATGACTCCCGAAGCATAACAGTGATCACGTCCCAAAAGTGAGTTTCACTAGCCTTAGGTTAATACAAATACATTTATTGACTTGCATACGCATTGTAGATCTTTTTCATGCATTACTTGACTTTTCGCCTTCACGCGTTTGTTGTTGATGATATGGTTCAAACTCTAAATGTCTTGTATCAAGAAGAGGAGTCAAACAATGCAGCAGATGAAGAACCCCAATACCATAGCCTTAGTGTGTTGTCCTTCGCATGTATTGCTATAACTTAAGTCACCAGAGACATGATATTACATCAATTCATATTGTCTTAAGATGATTGCTGAATATAACATCTTATAATCCAAATATGTAATGTAGGAAATTAATGAAAATATGATATCTAAATACTGTTTGTTATTCTAGTTGAACAATTTGCTCAGTTTTCTTACTTGCAAATGTAAGGATTAGATCAGATAACAACTAGCTTTTTGTCACACTTAACAGCGCACTTTTATCTTTATAATTTTTGTAATTGTTTGCACTTAGGATTTTGTAGGAGATTGCAAAGACTATATATGGAGTATTATCTAATTTTTACTGCCTATTTGATACAGTCTCAGCAAATATTTGTTTAATGAACAAATGACTTATAGCTCCTAAAACTGCATCCTCATTATGTTTATAATATGCATTGTAGTAATTTAATGCATTCATTACAGTGTACCTTATTTTAATTACTGAATTCTATTTATTTTCCCTTAAAACATTTGGGAGCACTTAATGATGAATTAGGGAAATACAATATTTTTATAATGGTTGCTCAGTAAATTATTAAGCAAAGATTTTCAGCACACCTGTACAAACTCATTTGAAATCAGAAGATATAGAGCTGTTTGCCTAGTAGAAAAGTGCTATGGTGATAAAACAGAAAGTATCTGCATTATATTTTATTTCCAGATGGTACTGAGTTTCAAAAGTTGAGCCCAATTAAATTATTGTGAAAATCTGTGCTCTTTAAAAATAGATCTGCATAAATATACTTCTAAACTGAAGGAACTTAGCTTGCACTATTTACACAAAATAAATTATACAACTAGGCATTTAGTCCAAATTAAATACTTGAGTTTTTATTTTCTTTGGGCCATACAGAAAGCTAAGAAATCTTGTCTAATACAGCGTGCAATTTGGAAACCAAATAATCAACCTGTTGAACAAAAGAAGATGATTTTGAGGTGCAGAAAGGTTTGTCGTTAAAAATATTGATCATTTTGAAGATTTACTGCAAAGATTCACAATGAATCTTAAAGAAAATTGGGGAGGTTTCAGAATACATTCTTTTTGTAATTTATTTTTATTTTTTTTTACTTTTTATTTTTATACTAATCACAGGTTATTTAGTTTGTGTCCCAGCCATAGCCCCCTCCCTTATTCCCTTCCAATTCCACCCTCCCTCCCTCATCTCCTCCCTGCCCCTTTCCAAGTCCACTGACAGGGGAGGACCTTCTCCCCTTCTATCTGACCCTAGCTTATCTGGTCTCTTCAGGACTGGCTGCAATGTCCTCTTCTGTGGCCTACTTAGCAAGGCCACTCCTCCCTCTGGTGTGTGGGGGGAGGGGTCGAGGAGGTCGCCATTGAGTTCATGTCAGAAATAGTCCCTTGTTCCCCTTACTAGGTCACCCACTTGGATACTGAGCTACCATGGGCTATATCCAGGCAGGGGGTTCATGGTCCTTGGTTGGAGAAACAGTCTTGTGAAAGACCCCTGTGCCCTGATATATTTGGACCTTGTGGAGCTCCTGTCCTCTCCAGGTCTTACTAACTCCCCCTTCTTTCATATGATTTACAGAATACTTTCTTAAAGAGAAAAAATATAATATTTTTAAAATTTGTGAATCTGTCTGTTCTTGACACTCCCACCATTTGTGTTTATCTCAGTGTTCATGTGTTTGTGTACCTGCCTGCATACATGTGTGTATGCATTTTTGTATGTGTGTGCCTGCATGTTGTATGTGAGTGCTTGTGTGTATGTATGAGAATTTTAAAAGAAAAAGATGACATAAATTTGTGAGAGGGTAAAAATTGTAGAAGTAGTTGAGAGGAGGGGGGAAATGAGGTAAACCCAGTATACTTACATAAATTAAAGAAAATGAATATTGAATGTGGATTACTACATGAAGCCTTCTAAATCTTACCTCGGTACTCTTCTTGGGAACTCCATTCCTTTATAGAGTTGGTTTAATTGAAATAATAAATGAACTTTGCACTCTATATTTTTATTGAAAATAGATATTTCTCACTTATATTTCTGACTACAGTAGCCCTCCTTCCACTCTTCCCAGTTTCCTGCCCCCAAACTTTCCTCTTCCCCACGTCTACTTCTTCTCCATTTCCTCCTCAGAAAAGAGCAGGCTTCCAAGAGACAATAACTAAACACACACACATAACACACACACACAAAATAATACAATAATACAAGGCAAATTCCTCATCTTGAGGCTAGAGAAAGCATTCCAATAGGAGGAAAACATTCACAAGAGAAGACAGAAAAGACAGCGACACACATGCTCCCACTGTTAGGAGTTCTTTAAAAATAAAACACCAAGCTAAGAATCATCACATACACAGAGTCCCTGGTGTAGACCCCGGTAGGATGTATGCTTGCCACCTGTCTCTGTGAGCCTGTATAAGCCCTGCTTTCTTGATTCAGTCGAACACATGTTCAGGATGTCCTTCATCCCCTTTGACTACTACAACCTTTCCCTCCTTCTTTATGGGTTACCGATATCCAAGAAGATGCCTGTGGTAGCTCAGTAACCAATTGGTTTCCCATAGTAACGGGAAAAGGGACTATTTCTGACAGAAACGCAATGGAAGGCTCTTTGACCTCCCCACCCCCAAAGGGAGGAACAGCCCTGCTAGGCCACAGAGAAGGACTTTGCAGCCAGTCCTGAAGATACCTGATAAAACAGGGTCAGATGAAAGGGGAGGAGGTCCTCCCCAATCAGTGGACTTGGAAAGGGGCAGGGAGGAGATGAGAGAGGGAGGGTTAGGGAGGGAATGAGGGAGAGGGATACAGAGTTAATAAAATGTAACTAAAAAAATAAAGAAAGAAGGAAGGAAGGAAGGAAGGAAGGAAGGAAGGAAGGAAGGAAGGAAGAAAAAAAGAAAGAAGAAAAGAAAGAAAAAAGAAAGAAAGAAAGAAAGAGCGAGCCACCCAATGGAGAATCTTTTTTGAAATAAACCCTGGCTATATATCTCTACACCTGCTCCCATCTGCTGCTGGAGGAAACCTCTCCAATGATGACTGGACAAAAAATCAATCTATGAGTACACCAGAATATGAATGTCACTAGAAATAATTTTATGGATTTTTTTTATTTGCCAGTTGTGTTCGGTTTTGCCTTAGGTCTCTGGGTCCCTGGTTATCCAGAAGTAGGGCACGGACTCTCTCTTTTGGAATAGGCCTCATGTTAAACCAAACATTCTTTGGTCTCTCCTAAAAGTTCTGAGCCTCCATTGCTCCAGTGCATCTTACAGAGAGGATAGATTTTAGAAAGAAGGTTTTGTGGTAGGGCTCCTGTCTAGGTTTGTATTTCCATAGCCTCCATAATTCCTTCTCCTTTCAAAAAGATTAGAACATAACGAACTGTTTAATTTGGAGATAATTTAAAAAGAGTATTTGTCTGTGGCCTGGCAAAACCTCATCGCCGGGGGGGGGGGGGGGAAGTGATCAAAAGCTGGAAACCAAATTCATGCCTGTGATGCCCCTGCTCCCCTTACTAAGGACCTTACATGGAGACTGAGCTGCCCAGGGCCTACATATGAGCAGGGACTCTAGGTCCTCTCCATGCATGGTCCTTGCTTGATTCTCTAGTCTTTGAAGCCCCCTCTCCCCGGGGCCCAGATTTTTTGGCTTTGTTCGTTTCCTTGTGGAGCTCCTATTCCCTCGAAGTCTTTCTATCTTGCCCTTCTTCCATAAGATTCCACAAGGAAATCATGAAATTTGAAGGCAAATAGATGGAACTAGAAAAGATCATCCTGAGTGAGGTAACAGCCTAATTTCCATTCTCATGTTAAAATATCTTTAAGTTCTGCAGGTTGATCTAATTCACCCATTCTTTTCCCCCTGCAAAACAGTGTCTTTCAGAAGCTGTTGTTCTTGCTTCATTGGCATTCACAAATTTACAGATTATGCAACATTACTCAGTCTATTTCTGACAGTTCTTTCCCATTTCTATTTATTAAACACTCTTGTTTTTGTATACACAAAACATCTCCCTCCTTTTTCTTATACAAAAGACCAGTGTTCACTCTAAAAAGGTTTCTTCAGATTATGATAATTTTCATTGTTGGCAGCTCCACTGTGGCCCCATCATCAGTTTTTAGTGATTATTTTAAAATTGTATTGCAGTTTTACTCTTTGCACAGCTAGCACCCAAATAATTGAGGTTGGACTATTTTAATTATTTAACAATTTTTTTTGGCACAACAACTAAACACTATTAATATATTTTAACCCTATAAAATAATGTGGCTACTCCCCAGACAAAATCTCCAAGATACTTGCATTTTATGGCTTTCTCTGCCCCAGCTGCTTTATCATGATGTCTCTTGGACATCATGCTTACGGCTGAATTCCCGCTTCCTATCTCTTTCTCCTTCTTTCCTGGCTGGAAGCAAGTCCAGCCCTATTTCTGCCCCTGCTCAGTCCTTGGAGTTAAGCTTTCTTTTTTATTGGTATATGAGGGAACAAGTGGGGAGCAATGATTACACAACATATGAGACAGAAGATTCTCATAGCAAGGCTTGAAACCAGATATGGGGCACAGAAATCAGCATTTGAATCATTACACAGTGTACAATAAAATTATGACTACAATCAGTGCATTCTCAGCCCAGCCTTTTAGTCCAACATCAGGAAAGAGATGGTGTTCAGGTCTTTCATGCTCGAATGAGCTACCAGAATCTAGTCAATCTTCAGTTTTTGTTCAGACTCAGGGAAGATAATCAGCAGCACCTCCCTCATGTCACAGGTCTCCCTGCTGGCAAAGGAAGGTTATACTGCATCCTGGTATGGGGGGGCAGGGCTGTGTAGTGGAGCTTCTGAGGAAGCCAAGGGCTTAAAGAGGCCTCCTGGATTTGAGGTAGAGGTTGGTGGCTGGTATCGACTACTTCGTGCTGAGGTTTTTGAATTCAGGGTCAAATATGCCCACCTTTTGCAGGTTATTGAGTAGCAGCTTCATGTTTCTAAGAAAGATGTTCTTCTAGCCCAGGTTTCTTTCTTCCCAGAGGGTCATCAGGAAGCAGAAATATGTCCCCCCCATCCCGATTAATACTGAAGCAGTCTTATTGCAATGATTTCTCTCAAGGACACTAATTCAGGATGTGTTGTTCTGTTACATTATGATGCTGTCTTGCTCTCCAGTGCAGGACAAACACAACGATATTTCTGTTGTCGAACTTTTAAAACTACACAACTGCAATTGCTATTCCACAACAACTAAAGAACCTTTTTAAACCATGAGAAATTGCAACATTAATTCCATCTATAAGAGTATGCTTCAAATCTGTCCACGCTGGTTCATTTTTAAATTCCAGCTTGTATGGTATTTTTAGGGTACCTTTCCTCAATTTCATTAAGAGGTAACACTAGAGGTTCAATTGGCTATCTTGACCCTCCATTTCATTAGATACCATAGTTTCCCAAATTAAGTACTTTCTGCTCTTAGGCCCTTTGTCTTTTGTCTCTCAGGTCTTTGTATCATCATACTTATATTTTCTTGTTATACACAAATTTGTTATTGTACAGTTAATTTTTTTTAAAGATTTTGTCTTGTCGTACAGATTGTTTTTCAACCTCTTTTGAGAAGAAATGTATAAAGACTGCAATTGAAAGTCAGGAGACCTCAAACTCATGATCTTCCTGCCTCTGCCTCCTTCAGGAAATCCTACTGGTATGCGCCACCACAACTGGCTATCAGAAGAGGGAGATAACAGGGAACAGGACAGGAGCCTGCCACAGAGGGACTCTGAAAGGCTCTATCCTGCAGGGTATCCTAGCAGGTGCTGAGACTCATAACCAAAATTTGGCGAGTGCAGGGAATCTTATGAAAGAAGTGGGAGATAGTAAGACGTGGACAGGATAGGAACTCCACAAGGAGAGCAACAGAACCAAAAAATCTTGGCACAGGGGTGTTTTTTGAGACTGATACTCCAACCAAGGACCATGTATGGAGATAACCTAGAACCTCTTCTCAGTTGTAGCCCATGGCAGTTCAGTGTCCAAGTGAGTTCCATAGTAATGGGAACAGGAACTATCTCTGATATAAACTGATTGGCCTGATCACCTCACCCTGAAGGGGGAGCAACCTTACCAGGCCACAGAGGAAGACAATGCAGCCACTCCTGATGAGACCTAACAGACTAGGATCAGAAGGAAGGGGAGGAAGACCTCCCTACCAGTGGACTCTGGGAAGGGCATGGGTGGAGAAGTGGGAGGGGAGGAGGGTGGGAGATACAGGGGGGTTACAAAGTGAATAAATTGTAATTAATAAAAAAAAAATCTTAAAAAAAAAGAAAGTTGGGAGACGTTTACACCCAGTGGTCGCAGTTGCAATAAGTACTGTGATGGTTTATTCAAGTACCATTTCTATCCTCTCAAGTCTTAGCCTTGTTCTGAAGGGATCTGAAAAGAATTTTCCTATTTCTTAATACAAGAAAGTATGTCTATATAATTAAAATTATTTTGGGGGGCTGGATTACTGTGGTTTGCTGTTGGAGAGACTGCAGGAATTTCCTGAGACTCTGGGAGCCCAGCTGAACTTGAAAAACCGATGCTTCCTCTGGAGAATATCCCAGGTGCAAATTTCTCCTCTTTGGCTTTCAGTCAGATGTCTGCTCTCCAGCTTCCATCTGCTAACCAAGGCCTACAATACTTTCAGCCTCTGAGACTTAATATTGAATAAACCTACACTTTCTAGTTCTTTCTGAACTATGGCTGGCAGGTTCAACTCAACTTTTCTGGCCCAAACTCCTCTCCTAACTGACCGATTCAATGTGGCTTTTCCTTAAATTGCACTGCTTGGAGTTATACTAACTCTGGCAATTTGTTCTAATCTTCTGGCTCTTTCGGGTTCTCTGGCTTTTACTGTCTGTGCTGACCTTAAATGAGACACACTCATGAAATGCAAGAAACACACAAATTTGTGAAAGAACTCACAGAAGAACTCACAGACTAACTCAATTCTACCATATTGTGTGAACTCAGTTGAACTTCTCTTTTTCTTTCTCTCTCTCTCTTTATCTCTCTCTCTTTCGCAATGTGCTGCCCTTAAGTAACCTCTGTTTTCTGTCAGACATATTCTATCCCTGAGTCATTCTGTCAAATCTTATTAAAAATCAATTAATTAATTAAGTTATTTATTTATTAAAATTTATTCATTTTTTAACCCAGCTATAGCCCTCTCATTCGTCTCCTCCCATTCCCACCAACCCTTCCTCTTTTTCCCCTTTCTCCCTTCCCTAGTCCACTGATAGGGGACGTCCTCCTCCTCTTCTATCTGATCCTAGCCTGTCAGTTCTCATCCGGGCTGGTTGCATCATCTTCCTCTGTGGATGACAAGGTAGCACATTAGCCTCAATTAGGCATCACTTTCAAACATTATTGCTTCCTTCTTGAAACTAATCTCACCTGCATTTTTTTTTTAGATTAAAAGTATGTACTAAGGGCATGTCTTGATTCCAGCCATAGGGATTAAAGGTATGTGGCCTGTCTGAATTCCAGCCGAACCACGCAGACCTAGGTCTTTGGATGTAACCCTGACTCCTTGCCAAAGCAGTTATATTGCCAGATTAAAAATCCCTCTACACATTAAATATACAGTTTCTTCACACACTTCTTCCAAAACTTCTCACACTGTGTCTTTTACTGTGTTAAGTTCTTGAAAGTAAATCTTTCTTTCATTTTATTTAAAATCATGGTTTCTTCATACTACTTTAAAATAATATTTATTATTAAGTACAACTTTTATTTTTCATTCTTGTTGCTGTGTTTTGCTCTAGGAGACAAGGTGTTGGGTAGTACGAGCTAGCTTAAATATCCTTATGTAACCAAAGCTGGCCTTGTACATATCTTCCTGCTTCTGCTTTCCAAGTCTTGGACTGCAGAATGTTAATGATGCCATTTTTATATGGTGATGGGAATACAATGCTGAATCTTATGCTTTCTAAGCAATCATTTCACCAGCAGAGTTATTCCTGAGATATTTACTTATTATCTGAAAACTTACTTTCTCCTGCTTTCATCTCTACTCACCTTTATTTGACAGCTGGACAAATTCAGGTAAAATAAAAAGATGAAAACCATACAATAATTTGTAAAGAAGGAATTAAAATTGACTTAAATAGTTAATGAAGTAATGAAATATTGGTTATTGTAAATACTATGGAAATTAAAAATGTATAAAAGAATACTTGTATTTAACAAAATCACCTGCAACCCTGTTGTTGAGATATCATTCTGGAGGAAGAGTTTACTGCTCTCACAAAAATGAGTTTTAGCCTTTGTTGAAGAGGGTATAACCGACTCACTTACTACACAGGAGTTGCTGTTGTACTGGCAGGCCTTGGAAGAAATCCGTTCTCTCTGGAACCAGGAAAAGCTGTTCACAGAAGGGATTCTCATCAGAGACACTCCACAAATTTGTCAAAGGGCATTAGTGGCAGAGAATTCTGGCTTTGGGGCTTATCACCCACCATGAACTGTTAGGAATGTTACCCAGGGAGCTTTGTGTACTGCAAGAGATGAGGAGGTCCAGCTGGTGAGGTGGTAGAAAGCAGAAGCCTCAAAAGGCAAAACGATGTCCTCATGTCTCATCTTTCCAGAACCCTTTGCTGATAAAAAAATTAATGTTTTGGGGCCCAGCACACCAACAAGTATTTTATGTTTATTTTAATAGGACAAGTACAAGAATGGATTTGAAGCTGGGAGGCTACAGCTCTTTTTCTGCTGCTTCTTTGTCTTAGCAAACATTGGCCATAAGATGCCATATCTACTTTTTAAAATGCTTGTTATCGTTTTCATCTCCATATCACTATTCTTACAGGAATAACTAATATTTATTGTAAGTGTGTTTATTTTTTTATGAATGGGCTACAAAAAAAATGTAATTCTCAAATATAATTATCACCATGATTTACTTAAGTGGCTTGGCACATTCTCTATGGTGTCTAACATATATTGCAAGTTGAATTTACTGGTTTATTTGTATTTCTATTCTACACTCACTAGCAGACAACTTAGAAACTGTTGCAGGATATTTTATCCCACTGTGAACTCTACGATTATGTCCTGAAAAATTATATCTAGTTTTGGTATGGCTCAGCCCTAGCACACACCTTTAGTCCAAGAGCTTTCTGTCAATAGGATTAAATAAAGTTAACCCTAAGTCGTAGAGAAAATAAGCAACCAGTTGACCTGAAGTAAGCATGGGGGAAACAAACAAACAAACAAACAAAAAACAAACAAACAAAAAAACCCATAAAGAGTTAGAGGAAGTCTGGAGGATGGATAGAGAGATGCACAGAAAGTAGAAAAGAGGTACATACAGTTTGAAGGGTATTTAAGACAGCATGGAAAGGTTGTTTGTTTGTTTGTTTGTTTGTTTGTTTTTCCTTCAAGGATGTTGGATAAGTAGAAGGGCAAGCTGAGGGCATCTCTCCCTCTCAGAGCTAGCATGTTTTCACTCTAGAAACTTGCTCCTGAACTTTCATTGGTAAAAGCAAATGATTGAATTGTTGTTTGTAAAACAGTGCTTTGGCACTCCAACACCTGCCACAACCACAGGACAGAGAGACCATTCCAGGTGTGGACAAACTTTGAAGCCATGAGTTTGGTGAGCCATATGTAAAGTTCTCAAGGAAAGAGTTAAGAATGGGAAGTACCATAAGAGAAAGCTTTAGGAGCCTGTATAGTGCTATTTTAGATGGCTTAAAAATAGAAGCAGAAAATGAAAAGCTAAATAACCTAACTGAAATTGACTCAATACTGAGTATTATTATTATTATTATTATTGTATTTTATACTTTATTCTTAAAAGCATAGTGGCTTTCTGTACTTGCTCAAAAAAAAATGGATTGATAAGATCCAAACCTTAGAAGAAGAATTAGAGAGACTTATAAATGAGAATAAGAAAAATACTCAGTTACAGATGGAGGAATTTAGACAAGCCCTAGAAAGACCTAAGAGAAATATGCAGATACAGATGGAGACATTTAGAGAAGCCTTAGAAAGAGCTGAAAAAAATACTTAGACCAAGACAGAAGAATTTAGACAAGAGCCTACCACTCCATTGCATAACAAAACTGAAAGCAAAAGGTTGGTAGAAAACCAACCGTAGTTTAGCCAGTTATTATACAAGACATACCAGGAAATGGTAAGTACCCTCAAAGTTATGGAGAAGTTAATTGGAATCCTACAGACATACTAGATTTGAGAAGATTTAAGGAAACAATCATTTCCTATGGGATGCATTCATCAAATGTGAAGTAAATATTAAATTCAGGGTCAAATCAGAAACAAAACAAAACAAACAAACAAACAAAAAAAAACATTATACTCAGTTACAATAACAACATTGCAGAAAGAAGAAGCTAGGGCCATAGAACAACCAAATCAAGCCAGAGGTGAAGGTCAATTTGCTAATTTACAAAGGCAGCTTGAATCTGATGATCACACCTTGGTGCTATGTTGTTTAGCAGCTTAAAATGCTTGGGATAACATTGAAGAATCAGGGATAATATCTTAGTCATTTATTATACAGGGCTCAAAAGAAGGCTTCACTGCCTTTTTGCAAAGATTGAGTTAAAGAATAATAGAAATATATCAGATTCAGGAGTCAGAAAAATACTGATTAAATCTTTGGCATTTAAAAATGCTAATTCAGCATGCAAAGGGGTGGTTAGACCTTTAAAGCCAAGACCTTTAAAGTCAAGATTAGAGAAGCAGCTGATGTTGGCTCTCATGTTTATGATGAGAATCTGACAGAAGTAATTTAGAAAAGTCTTAAGATAAATTAAAATGGCAGATGTTTTAATTGTGGTAAGCAAGGTCATTTGAAAAGGGATTTTAGTCAAGGCATTCCTAGAAACAATGCTGTCTCTTTTTTATTGTTTTCCTTAAATTAAAAAAAAAAAAGCTTCATTTTCTTGGAGTATGCAGAAGGTGTTGCAAAGACCAACAATAGACTAATGAATGCTGATCAACAAGGAACAGGGAAGGTAAGCCTTTGCCTTTGGGGAACATCCTAGGGGGCCTCCCACAAGTACCAATATCAAATTCAAGTCAATCATTGCTTGTCTGCATCAAAGAAACTTATCCATAGAACAATTAAAAGTTGTAATGCCATTGTTAAAAACAACAGTGCAATGGGCATGGTGACACACATTTTTTTTTAATTATTATAATTTATTCATTTTGTATCCCAGCTGTGGCCCCTTCCTTGTTCCCTCCCAATCCCACTTTTCCTCCCTTTGCTCTACCCATGCTCTAGAGGTAATCAAGGACAGAACAGCTTCAATTAAAACAACAACAACAACAGAAAATTCAGAAGATATCGGAAAATGAGTATTTTGGCAAGCTGCTATAAATGATCAGAAATCAAAGCTAAAAATATACAAATAAATATTATTGAAACTGAAGGTTTAATAGACCTAGAAGCAGATGTAACAATAATTAGAACAAAGCCTTGGCAACAAGATTGGCCCCTTCAGGAGGTAAATATTCAGCTTCTAGAGACTGGAATTTTATCTCAGATAAAACAGTGCCAAGATGGTTCAAGTGTATAGGGCCTGAAGAACAAATAGGAAAACTAGAGCCATATATGTCTAATATCAGTATGAATTTATTGGGACCTGATTCGTTGCAGCAATGGAAAACACAGAGTAGCATTTCTCCAACCTCAGAAATAAACTATAAAATAAAGAATGCTTCTGAGAAAAATAGTAAAAGGTGTTTTCAAGAACAGTTGCAGATTTTTCAGGTTGTACAAAAAGCAAACAAACAAAAAATAAAAACTGCTGAATTAAAGCAGCAAAAGACTTTTTACCTCTGAAGATATGTTTAGTTTCAGATTATCAAAAGAATTTTTCAAAATTTCAGTTGAAGGTAATACTTTTTCTATTGCCAAAATTATTTTATCCTAGGAAAGGTATAATCCACCATAAAAGGACCTCCCCCCCCAGACTTAGGGTTGGGACAGGTTTTGTTTTTATATTTCCAGGAAAATAAACACATTCAATTAGAGAATCCAGAGACCACTGGACACATGAAAAAGCTGAAACAAAAGCATTAAATTGGCCAAATGTAAACTCTTATTTTTCCTGGAAGAGTACAACCCCTATCCCTAAGTCCTCCTTACCTCTCAAACACACACACAGAAGGATGAATCCACCTGGATTGTGTAATTGTGTAATCTACCACTGGAGAAAACTGTCCCATGCCTCTATTGCTGGCAGGTTCTGTCCAAACACTAAACATCATTCTACCTAGTCAGGATATTCATTAAACTGACAAACACTACCCAACGATCAGCTTTGATCTAAGATTAACATGACCATTTCATAGAACTTTGAACTCAAAAAAATCTCTAATCCTGGAAATCTGCCAAAATAAAACTGACTGGACATTGTAGAAAGTTTGGCAGAAACAGTTTCTTTATTGTAAATAGTTTTGCTATGTTACAGTTAAAATCTTTCCTTTAAAAATTGGGAGAGCATATAAATAATATAAGAATAATAAGAGAAAAGGTTAGATTATTATTATAATTATCATTCTTCTTATTATTTTTGAGACAGCGTTTTTTGGTGTAGCCTTGGCTATTCTGAACAGCACCCACTGAGCTTACTAGAAGGATGCACATGAAGATCAAACTACCCATTAGTTACATATGTGTAGGGGGCCTTTGTCCAGTCCATGCATACTCTTTGGTTGTTGCTTCTGTCTTTGTAAGCACTCATGGGTTTAGATTAGTTGACTCTGTTGATCTTCTTTTGGCATTCTTTTTCCCTCCAGATCTTTCTATCCTTCCTTCCCTACTCTTCCACAGGACTCCACAATCTCCAACTAATGCTAAGCTGTGAGTCTCAGCCTCTGATTTGATCAGCTGCTGCTTAGGGCCTCTCAGAGGATAGTTATTCTGGGCTCCTGTCTGTAATCATAGCATATTGTAAACTGTGTCAAGGGTTTGCTCTCTCTTATAAGGTGGATCTCAGATTGGGCCAGGCATTGGTTGGCCATTCCCTCAGTCTCTACTCTAGCTTTATCTTAGCACATCTTTTATGCAGGATAAATTTTGGGTTGAAAGTTTCTTTTAGATGGATTGGTGTTCTTCTCTCACCACTATAAGTCATGTCTGACTAGAAGGTGGCCTTTTAACCTCCAAGGCCCCCGCTGCTAGGAGGGGGCCAGAAACATCCTCATATCCTCCCTGTAGCCTACCCTGTCTAAGTTTTCTAGATTGTTTCAGTGATGTCTCTGTCTGTGGTTTCCCTTTTTCCCCCAAGCCCTCTCACCTCCCCTCACCATTCTCCAACAACCAATTCTACATGTGATTACCCCCTTTTGTTTTCCTCCCTAAACTTTCTCCTGTCTAGTTACCTCTCTGCACCTACATCCACTGTCTATTCTATTTCTCGTCTGACTGAGAGTCAAAGGAGGGCCTCCCTTGGGCCTTCCTTGTTACTTAGCTTCTTTGGGTCTCTGAATTGCAATATGGTTATCCTGTAATATATGGTTAATATCTGCCTGTAAATGAGTACATACCATGTGTATCTATCTGGGTCTGGGTTACATCATTCAGGATTATCCTTTCTAATTCCATACATATGTCTATAAATTTCATTATTTTTTTTTTAATTTTAGTAGCTGAATAGTATTTTTTTGTGAAAATGTACCATGTATTATTTATCCATTTTTCTGTTGAGGGACATCTATATTGTTTCTACTTTCCAGCTATTGTGAATAAAGCTGCTATGAACAAAATTCACCAAATGTCCTTGTGGTATGGTGGAGCATTTTTGGGTACATGCCCAGAAGTTGTATAGCTGGTTTTGGAGATAGTATTATTTTCAATTTTCTGAGAAAAAGTCAATTTGATATACAAAGTGGTTGTATGAATTTGTACTCTCACCAACAAAGGAGGAGTGTTTTCCTTTCTCTATATCCTCGCCAGCATGTGCTGTCACTTATGTTTTTTAATTTTTTTAAAAATTATTATTGTTTATTACATTTTATTTACTTCGAATCCTGGCTGTGTCCCACTCCTTCAGCTCTTCCCAGTACTACCTTCCCTTCCTATTCTTCCCCTATGCCCCTCCCCTAGTCCACTGATAGGGGAGATCCTTATCCTCTTCTGTGTGACCCTAGCCTATCAGGTCTCATCAGGACTGGCTGTATTGTCTTCCTCTGTGGCCTAGCAAGGCTGCCCCCCACCAGGGGGGGGGGCGGTGATCAAAGAGCTAGCCACTGAGTTCATGTCATAGATAGCCCCTGCTCCCCTTGCTATGGTACCCACTTGGAGACTGAGTCAATGGGCTACATGCGAGCAGAGGTTTTAGATACTCTCCATGCATGGTTCTTGGTTGGGGTGTCAGTCTCTGCAGGGCTCCCTGGGCCCAGATTTTTGGCTCTGTTGGCACTTATGTTTTTGTTTGTTTGTTTGTTTGTTTTTTATCTTAACCATTCTTATAGGTGTAAGATGGAATCTCAGAGTCGTTGTGATTTGCATTTCCCTGATGACCAATGGCAATGAGCATTTCTTTCAGGGTTTCTCAGCAATTAGAGATTCCTCTGTTGAAAATGCTGTTTAGTTCTGTATTTTAATGGATTATTTGATTTGTTTGTGTTTATCTCTTGGGTTCTTTATATGTTTTAGATATTAGTACTCTGTTGGATATAGGATTGGTGAAGATCTTTTTCCTACATGTAGACTGCCTTTTTGTTCTATTGACAGTGTTCTTTGACTTACGGAAACTTTTCATTTTAATAAGGTGCCATTTATTAATTGTTGATATGAGTGTCTGAGTGGTTGGTGTTCTGTTCAGTAAGTTGTCTCCTGTGCCAATGAGTTCAAGACTCTTCCCCCACTTTCTTGTCTAATAGATTCATTGTATCTGATTGAGGTCTTTGGTCCACTTGGTTTGTGCAGGGTGAGAAATATGGACCTATTTGCATTTTCTACATGTAGACTTTCAGTTAGTCAAGCACAATTTGCTGAAGATGCTATCGTTTTTCCATTATATAGTTTTGGATTCTTTGTAAAAAAAATCAAGTGTCCCTAGGTGTGTGAGTTTATTTTTGGCTTTTCACTTCAATTCCATTGATCCTCCAGTCTGTTTCAATGCCAATAACATGGTTTCTATTACTGCTGCTCTGTACTAGCAGCTTGAAATTAGGGATAGAGATACTTCAAGAAGTTATTTCAATGTACAGAATTGTTTTAGCTATTCAAGGTTCTTTTTTCCACATAAAGTTAAAAATTGTTGTTTCAAGGTTTGTAAAGAGTTGAATTGGTATTTTGATGGGGATTGCATTGGTTCTGTAAATTGCTTTTGTTGAGATCATCATTTTTGCTCTGTAATCTTACCGATCTATGAGTATGGGAGATCTTTTCATCTTCTTATATTTTTTCAATTGCTTTTATCATAGACTTACAGTTTTTGTCATATAGGTCTTTCACTTTCTTGGTTAGAGTTACACCAAGATATTTTATATTATTTGTATTGTGAAGGGTACTGTTTCTCTAATTTCTTTCTCAGCCCATTTGTCATTTGTAATAAGAGGGCTATTAATTTTTTTTGAATAAATTTTCTATCCAGCCACATTGCTGAAGGTGTTTATGAACTGTAGATATTCTGTGTTAGAAATTTTGGGATAACTTACATATGCTATCATATCATCTGCTAACAGGGATACTTTGACTTCTTTTTTTTTTTTTCCAATTTGTATCTCCTTCATCTGCATTAGTTGTCTTTTTCTTCTAGTTAGGACTTCAAGTACCATATTGAAGCTATATTGATAGAGTAGGAAGCCTTGTTTTATCCCTGATTTCAAAGGAATTGCTTTAGGTTTTTCTCCATTTATTTTGATGTTGGCTATAGGATTGCTGAATATTGCCTTTATTGTATTTAAGTATGTACCTTGTATCACTGATCTCAATAAGACTTTTAACATGAAGGTGTGTTAGATATTTGAAATGATTTTGGGCATCTAATGAGATGATAACGTGGTTTTTATCTTTCAGTTTTTTTATATGTGGGATTACATTGATGGATTTCAGTATATTGAACCATCCTGCATACCTGGAATGAAGCCTACCTGGTCATGGTGGATGATGTTTTTGATGTGTTCTTGGATTTGGTTTGCTAGTATTTCATTGAGTATTTTACCATTAATGTTCATGAGGGAAATTGGCCTGAAATTCTCTTTCTTTTATGTATCTTTTTGTGGTTTAGGTAACAGGTGACTGTGGCCTGATAGAATGAATTTTGCAGTGTTCCTTCTGTTTTTATTTTATGGAATAGTTTGAGGATCATTGGTATTAGCTCTTCTTTGAAAGTCTGGTAGAATTCTGGCTTTCATAGTCTCTGCTGAGAAGTCAGGTGGAATTCTGACAGGTTTGCCTTTATATGTTACTTGACCTTTTTCTCTTGCATCTTTAAAATATTTTTCTTTATTCTGTGCATTTGGTGTTTTGATTATTATGTAGCAGAAGGACTTTATTTTATGTCCTAATCTATTTCATGTTCTGTAGACTTCTTGTATGTTTATAGACATCAATTTCTTTAGGTAGAGGATATTTTCTTCTATGATTTTGGTGTGAATATTTTGTGGGCTTTGGAGCTGGGAATCCTCTCTTTTTTCTATTCCTATTATTCTTAGGTTTTATCTTTTCATAGTGTCCTTGATTTCTGGGATGTTTTATGTCAGGATTTATTTATTTATTTATTATTTTATTATTATTTTTATTTACATTTTATTCACACTGTATCCCAGCTGTAGCCTCACCCCTCATCTCTTCCTGGCCCCACCTTCCCTCCCTTTTCTTCCCCTATCCTTTTTCCTTAGTCCACTCATAGGGGAAGTCCTCTAGAATACTGTCTGACCCTAGCTTATCAAGGTCCACCAGGACTGCCTGAATCTTCTTCCTCTTTGGGTATGCTAGGTTGTCCCACGAGGGAGAAATGATCATGGAGCAGGCAACAGAGTTTATGGCAGAGCCTATCTCTTCTCTCCTTGCTAGGAGACCCACATGGAGACTGAGCTGCATATGGGCTACATCTGAGCAGAAAGTCTAGGTCCTCTCTATGCATAATCTTTGGTTGATGCATCAGTCATTGCATTCCCCATTGGGCCCTAAATTTTTGTGGCCTTGTTGGTCTCCTTGTGGGGCTCCTGTCCCCTCTGGTTCATTTTACATCCTCCTTCTTCCATAAGACTCCCTACTCTCTGTCCAAGTTTGGCTGTGAGTCTCTGCATCTGTTTTGGTTTCCTGCTGGGTGGAGTCTTTTGGAGAAGAACTGTGATAGGCTCCTATCCTATACCACCTCTGGTATCTATCTTGTTTGCCTTTCTAAATGAAAATTAAGCATCTTCCCTATGGTGCTCCTTATTTTTTAGCTTGTTGAAGTCTGTAGATTTTAGTATGTTTAACCTATACCCTTAGTCATCAGAGAAAAGTAAATGAAATCAACTCTGAGATTCCATCTCATACTAAGATCAAAAAGTCAAGTGACAACACAAGCTAGAAAGTATGTTAAGAAATGGGAACCCTCCTCCATTGCTGGTAGGAATGTAAACTTCTACAACCACTTTAAAAATCAATCAGGCACTTAAAAAAAAAACTTAAACAGGAAACAAGCTAGGAATCTGCTGCAGAGGGCCTCTGAAAGTCTCTGCTCTGCAGACTATCAATGCAGACGCTGAGACTTATGGCCAACTGTTGGGCAGTGTGCCTGGAATCTTATGTAAGAAGTAGGAAATAGTAAGATCTGGACAGGACAGAAACTCCACAAGGAGAGCAACAGAACCAGAAAATTTGAATACAGGGGTCTTTCCAGAGACTCATACTCCAACCAAGTACCATGCATAGAGATAACCTAAAACCCCTGCACAGATGTAGCCCATGGCAGTTTAGTGTCCAAGTGGGTTCCATAGTAATAGGAAGAGGGACTGCCTGTGACATAATCTAGGATTGGCCTGCTCTTTGATCACCTCCCCCTGAGGGGAGAGCATCCTTATCAGGCCACAGAAGATGACAATGCAGCCATTCCTAATGAGATCTGATAGACTAAGATCAGAAGGAAGGAGAGGAGGACCTCCCCTATCAGTGGACTTGGGGAGGGGTATGCATGAAGGGGGAGGGATGGTAGAATAGGGAGGGGAGGAGGGAGGGGCTTATGGGGGGATACAAAGTGAATAAGGTGTAATTAATAAAAAAATACTTTTTGGGGTGGCGAAGCCAAGATGGCGACGAGCACACACCATTTCTGAGCGGTGGAATACCTGAATTTCTGAGTTGGTGAATGGAAGGACCTCTAACCCAGGAAGACAACAGTGGAGCTTTCTAGACAACAGGGAACATCACAGGAGGTGAAAACTTTTGTCTCGGGTCACTCGGGGACTTGTTTGGGGAAGGAGAGAAACGATCCTTTGATCTCGCGGCACTCCCCTCCCCCAGATCTCCCTCCACCTCCGCACAGCGGCACAGCTGACTGGTCTTTCTCAGAGCAGACCTAACTGCCTGAGGTATACAGCCCCTGGGGCAGAGCTCCAAGCCCTTTAGCAGAAGGCAAAGATCAGCAGTACGTGTCCTGGAGTCCCAGATCCTCGCGGCGGCTGCACCATCCTCCCAGAGCCCGAGTCTGCTAGATGCCATACTAGCTCCACAGGATCGCCAGCAGTGACGGTACAGCCCAACCAATCCCACAGTGACAGAGAATACGCTATATATTCACCAAAACCAGGCAGAAACGCCATACGACCTAGAGACACCAGGCGCTGGGCCTCCCAAGCTTGGAGAGCACAGTGAAGAGACCCCAGGACTTCCCAGAAAGCATCGGGACTAGCGACCCAGTCACCAGTTACAGTGGGACGTGGCGATGGAGCAGCACTGACCTGGTGGGGCACAATAGCCCTCCAGTTTATGACTAACCAGGGCCAAAACAGAGAACAGAGAGCCTGGTTATGCCGATCACTACTGACGTGACAACCCTGAAATCTCCAGCTGAAGCAAGACCTCAGAACCTGGCAGTGACAGCAGCACAGAACTGGCGGGGCACATCAAAGAAGCAGGGCCAAACCAGAGAGCAGAGAGGCCGATTCCACTATCTCTGCCAAGTGACCTGCATGTAAGTGAGTGCACCCTTGAGAATCTGCAGATCACCAGACCCTGGGTTTACTAAAACAGAAGCCAGGCATCGAACTCCCTCCCACCCACATACCCACTTTGGGAAACAGAGGGGCACTAGGGACATTGAAGTTCCTGCTCTGGGTCTAATTGAGGAGTTAAGGCAGTTAATGCCAGAAATTGCACTGCGATCATCACTAGCACCTGCGACATATACAGTGCAGAGCCTCTCCCACACACTAAAGGGCTCAACATTAGCCATCACTCAGTCCCTTGAGACACATGTCCACACACACTAGCACACACACACACACACACACACACACACACACACACACACGCTCGCGCTCACGCGCACGCTTGCATTTTCCCCGTTTGCACCTGCATACTTTCCTCCCACAGGTACAGCTAATCCTCAGCACACGCTGAGAGGTCTCAGCTTCCTGAAGAACTCTCCAGACGCCAGAAAGAGACAGTACCAGTCTGATCTGCAGAACCCAAAAACAAACAGGGAAGGTTTCAGATAAGCCAATGGCCAGGGGTAGGCGAAAGAACACTTCCAACATAAATCAGGACATCATGACTTCACCAGCAATCCCCAAAAT
>REGO01000132.1:2817827-2850541 GCA_010120015.1 Rhombomys opimus | reverse complement strand
CACAGGGTCTTTTCTGAAACTGACATTCAACCAAGGACCATGTATGGATATAACCTAGAACCTCTGCTCAGATGTAGCCTGTGGTAGCTCAGTAACCAATTGGTTTCCCAAAGTGAGGGGAACAAAGACTATTTCTAACAGGAACTCAATGAAGATACCTGATAAAACAGGATCAGATGAATGGAGGGAGGTCCCCCCCTATCAGCAGACTTGGAAAGGGGCACAGTGATGATGAGGGAGGGAGGGAGGGAGGGAGGGACTGGGAGGGAATGAAGGTTTGAGGCATGGCTGGGATACAGAATTAATAAAATGTAACTGATAAAAATAAAAAAAATACTTTTTGGTAAAAACTGTTTCCTATATCTTTTGAAAAAACATACAATTTCTTTTCTTTGTTGTTTCCATTAAAAAAAAATCTTGGATTAGTGCTACCCCATGACCTAGCTTTACCCTCCTGGGCATATAACCAAAAGATGTTCAACCCTACAACAAAGACATTTGCTAAACTATATTCATAGAAGCTTTATTAATAATAGCCAGAATCAGGAAACAACCTAGATGTCCCTCAACTGAAGAATGGATACAGAAATTGTGGTACATTTACACAATGGAATATTGCTCAGCAATTAAAAATAAGTTCCAGGTATAAATCTAGTTCCAGGCAAATGCATGGAACTAGAAAGGATCATCCTGAGTGAGGTAACTCAGAAGCAGAAAGACAAGCATGGTGTATATTCACTTATAAGTGGGTATTAGTCAGGAGTTTTTTAGATTTAACATTTTCTTTGACATGTTTCAGTTTCTTTGGTCATTGCCTGCTGCCAGTCCCAGGAAGGTATCCATAAGCTCTTGGGTTTGGGTGGGTGACCTGCTGCCAGTCCCAGGAAGGTATCCATAAGATGGTAGGTTTGGATACGTGACCTAGGGCTGCAGGAGTGCTGGGCAGGACCCCAAGAATTTTTCCTGGTTTTAGACGGCTGTCCTGAAGATGGAACTCTGAGTATCCCCATGGATTCTTATCTCACCTGAGAAACATAGATGTTGTGGTTTTGGGGTTCCCAATATGGCTTGCCTGTCACCCTGCTCTCATTACAAAGCTGCTGTTCAGATACCTTGAGTGGTCCGCACTGCCATCTTGGATCTCTCGCCAGTCTCTGTCATTTCTATAGTGTTGGAAGCTGCTTGTTCTGTACTTCCTGTTTATTCACATGATATTCATCCTCCTTAGGTCTCTGATTTGTTTGAAGACTAGAGAGTTATAGTCTCATAGTTAAGCTTAAGTTGTTTAGGATTTAAGAAAACTATTTTAAAGTTGAAAAACAGTTTCTAATTTGGTGTATTCCAGCCACATTACACAGATCTGGAAGGTCTTTGGATATAATCTATTGCCAAAGAAGCCGTGTTCAAAAATAAAATTTCTCTGTAGAGTAGAAAGGTTAGCTGGGTGCTCTCTCTGCAACTCTGAGCTAGCAAATTTTCACCCTGGCTCCTGAGTCTTCATTGCAAAAATCAAATGATTCAATGTTGTTTTAAAAACAAGAAACAAAAAATTCTTTATTTATTTAAACCTCATTCTATATAATCAATTAGGCAAATAATAGTGACCCTATTTCTCATTTATTGGATAAGTTTCCCACTGCTATTTTATCTTCCTTTTTCTTTCTTTTTTTCTTTCTTTCTTTCTTTCTTTCTTTCTTTCTTTCTTTCTTTCTTTCTTTCTTTCTTTCTTCCTTCCTTCCTTTCTTTCTTTCTTTCTTTCTTTCTTTCTTTCTTTCTTTCTTTCTTTCTTTCTTTCTTTCTTTCTTTCTTTCTTCCTTCCTTCCTTCCTTTCTTTCTTTCTTTCTTTCTTTCTTTCTTTCTTTCTTTCTTTCTTTCTTTCTTTCCATATTTCCCCCTTTTCTTAGCTTTTTGAGGATATGGCAAATTTCTCTCAGCTGATCCTTCTAATAAAATGCTTCCCTAATCATGTAACTGTGCTGCTTAAAGCCTCTACACATTCTTTCTTGCTTATAATAATGTTTTTTAACCTTTGAGTATAAGAAACCTTAGTTGACCCATACAGAAATTTTAATCTGGAAATATGGCTACTCTAGCTGGAATATGGGCAGACCTTCAATTCCCAGGAGACAGAGGCAAGCAGATCTTTCAGTTCAAGGCCAGCCTGGTATAAATCAAGTTTTGGGTAAAGAAAAGTTGAAGTCCAGGTGTGGTGGTACTGGCTTTTCATCCCACCTCTCAGGAGACAGAGGAATGTAGATCTCTGAGTTTTAGTCAGGGTTATTCAGGCTGTTTGGCTGAATCATTGATTTGAGAGACAGTGCAGTAGAGTTGAGTTTGTGGCAGTTCAAGTTTGGAATTCAGAGGCAGTTTTTACTGGGACAGTTCTACAGAGACAGGTTGCAGAGAGAACAAGCTAGACACAGTAAGGCCGCATGAACCAGAGAATGAGAAGCAGCCACAATTTTAGAACAGATTTAGAGAGTTAGTATGGTGCCAAGGAGAACAATTCAGTTAGAGGCTGAGAGAAAAGCCAGATTGAATATGTCAGGTAGGAGAGAAGTTTGAGCCAGAATGGCTGAGTTGAATCAGCAGCCAGAATTAAGATAGAAATGGAAAGAGTGAACTTATTCAGCAATAAGTCTCAGAGGATGAAAACATTCTAGGCCTAGATTGCACAGAAGATTGGATGACTTTACCTAGGTTAGCAGACAGGGGCAGTAAGCCTCTAAAGCAACAATTAAATCAGACAAATAGAAGATGCTTTAACAGTGAACTTCATGTGTTATACAGAGGACAGTGAACAGAGTAGGACAGGATGCGTCCCACACTGTGCTTCTTCTATCTTTTGTGAATAAGATTTGTTTGTGTAATGTTTCACTGCAAATAATGAATGCAATTCAAATCAGTTAATTTAGTAACTGCTATGGAATAAATTTTCAGTCTTTGATATGAAAACTACAATAGAGCTTTACACTAATTTTAACCTCACATATAATTCTTCATATTGTGCCAGGAAAGTGAAAACTCAACCAATCTTATTCAATTGTTCAGAGTACCTTGCATGTGCCTGAATTTTTACATTCACTTAATATTTAATAATTTTCTGTCATACTTAAATTTGTCAAATTCCATTGTAAGTTCTACAGAAATAGTGCTGATAAAAATAGGAAAAATTGTCAGTTCATAAGAAAATACATAAAATGCTGTGGAAATAAAAAATTGGAGTAAAGAATTTTAGGAAGTACAGTTTGATTATGACTGTAGTAGGTAGGGAACAGCTACTAGAGATGCTGACAAATGAGTACTGTTCCAAAATTGGATAATGAAATAAATAATGAGTTTAGACATTTGAAAGAATAGCTTTTCTTGAATGAAGAATGCCAATTTTCTTAGACAAGAGTGTATGTAGAATATTAGAATTTTAGAAATACAAGTGGATGTAGTAGAAGGACAAAATAAAAAAAAAAGAAAGAGACAGTGAGGTTATAAACATGATGGTAATTAAACAACAAAGAATGAAGGAAACCATTGAAACATTTTTGGTTTGTATGCAAGGTAACATGCTCTCATCATTTCCTACAGTCACTATCACCATTAAAACAATGGAAGCTTATTCTTCCATAGTTCGGAAATTCAGATTTTCAAAATTGTATATGTGCAAGACTGTGGCAAGTCTGGTCTCTCAGATTCTCTAAAGGAAATCTTTCATTGGCCTTTCCTAGCTTCTAGTGGTGACCTTTGTATCTTGACAGTCCCCATTTGCATCATCAGCAAATGACATTTTGCCTTTGTATTCATGTGGCATTCTCTGTATCTTTTCTGTCTCCTACTAACAAGAAAGGGGAAAACACAGATTAGAATAAGCACAACTAAATAAGACTATTCTTTCTTGAGTAGACCTTAAGTTATCTAAATATATGAAGACACTAAGTATCTTTGTTATTTGAGGATTTCATTGCCTATTTGGGAAGAAACAATTCCATATGAAGACTTATTTTAGAAGGTACACAAATGGCCTTTTGTATTTTGTATTTATACCTGGAAGAGAAACAAAATTGGAAACAGTAAGATCAGCAATGATGTGGTGAAATACAGCAAAGTAGATGGAGGTATCTAAAATAGTGATATCATGAATTGGTGAAACTTAACTGTATTTCAAAGAAATAATTTAGAGAACTAACTTCACCAGTGGTTCCACTATAAGTTTAAAATACAGCCATATGACACACTTTAATTTGAGCAAATGGAGACATGAAATTATGAGCATAATTATAAATTATATTTATAGTTATTAAATTATAAAGAAAGGATAAAAAATTGATTTTAAAAGGTTGTGTTGGGTACTATGTGTGATATGATCAATTTGAGACATATTTGAAGAATTTTGCATGATAAAGCAATAACAAGATATTTCAAAGAGTTTTAATGACAAAAGTTAATTTCAGCTTTTCTTTTATATCTTCACAAGTATGGTATATCATATCTTAACAAAATAATAATATTGATAATGTATTAGTTTAATCTGGCCACCATAACCAATTACTCCAAACTATCCTAAACAGAAATGTAGTGTGCTGCACTTTCCTTGACACAAAACTAAAACTAAGACAATAGCAGGTTTGATTGCTTACAAATATTCAGAAAATTTCTTCTATGCTTTTATTATATATTCTTTCCTTTCTCTTTTACCTCTCTTTGCTCTCATGTTCTTCTCTTTTTTTCCTTTGTTTTATTTTACTCACCTTCTAATTGACCCACCTGACTTTTTTACTCGTTCCTCTGCTCCCCTTTGTTTCTACATGCTGAATAGACTTAGAGAATAGCCAACATTTAAGAGGATTCCACCTCGAGTTCTGAGAGCACACTAAAAGAAGCATGCATGTATAGGTTTTTATTCGATTTATTTATTTTTATTTTTTGTAACTTTTATTAATTACACTTTATTCACTTTCTATCCCCCATAAACCCCTCCCTCTTCCCCTCCTAATCCTGCCTTCCTTCCCTCTTCTTCAGGCATGGCCCTCCAGAAGTCCACTGATAGGGGAGGTCCTCCTCTCCTTCCTTCTGATCTTAGTCTATCAGATCTCATCAGGAGTGGCTGCATTATCATCTTCTGTGGCCTGGTAAGGCTGCTCCCCCCTCAGGGGGAAGTGATCAAAGAGCAGGCCAATCAGATTATGTCAGAGGCAGTCAGTCCCTCTTTCCATTACTATGGAACCCACTTGGACACTAAACTGCCATGGGTTACATCTGTGCAGGGGTTCTAGGTTATCTCCATGCATGGTACTTGGTTGGAGTATGAGTCTCTGGCAAGACTCCTGTGTTCAAATTTTCTGGTTCTGTTGCTCTCCTTGTGGAGTTCCTGTCCTCTCCATATCTTATTATTTCCCACTTCTTTCATAAGATTCCATGTACTCTGCATCTGCATTGATAGTCTGCAGGGCAGAGACTTTCATAGGCCCTTTGCAGCAGGTTCCCAACTTGTTTCCTGTTTTCTTCCGTTACCAAAAGTAATCTACAGATTCAATGCAATTCCCATCAATTTAGCAACACAATTCTTTACAGATCTGGAAAGAAAAATTCTCAACTCCATATGGAATAACAAGAAACCCAGAATTGCTAAAACAATACAATAAAAGATCTTCTGGAGGTATCTCCATCCCTGATCTTAAGCTGTACTGTAGAGCAACAGTTATAAAAACTGCATGGTACTAGCATAGAAACAGAATGGTGGATCAATGGAAATGAACAGAAGACCCAGATATAAACCCACACACTTACAGACACCTGATTTTTGACAAAGATGCCAAAACCATGCAATGAAAAAAGATAACATCTTCAACAAATGGTGCTGGTCTACCTGGACATCTACATGTAGAAAAATGCAAATAGATCCACACTTGTCACCCTGCACAAACCTAAAGTCCAAGTGGACCAAAGACCTCAATAATAAAACCAGATACTCTAAATAGGTTAGAAGAAAAAGTGGGGAAGACCCTAGAACTCATTGGTACAGGAGACAACTTCCTGAACAGAACACCAACAGCACAGGCTCTAAGAGCAACAATCAATAAATGGGTCCTCATGACAATGAAAAGCTTCTGTAAAGCAAAGAACACTGTCACCAAAACAAAACAAATGCCTATAGATTGGGAAAGTTTCTTCACCAACCCTTTATCTGACAGAGGGCTAATATCCAATATATATAAAGAACTAAAGAAGCTGAAAAGCAACAAACCAAGTAATCCAATTAAAAAATGGGGAACAGAGGTAAATTTTATTTTACTTTTTAAAGGTAACTACATATTTATTTATTTATTTACTTACATATTTATTTTACTTTGAGACAAGGTCTTACTTCATAGCTCATGCTGGCCTCAAACTTGGGGCAAATCTTCCTGCCTTGGTTTTTCAATTATGTATTCTTTAATGATACTTTCTTTTTTTAGTTATTATTTTTATTTTTTATATTAATTACAGTTTATTTATTTTGTATCCCAGCTTTGGCTCCCTCCCTCATTCCCTCCCAAACCAACCCTCCCTCCCTCATCTCCTCCCTGCTCTTCTCTAAGTCCAATGATAAGGGAGGTCCTCCTCCCCTTCCATCTGATCCTAGTTTACCAAGTCTCTTCAGGACTGGCTACAATCTCCTCCTCTGTGGCCTAGCCAGGCTGTTTCTCGCTCCGTGGTGGGGGAAGGCAAAGAGCCAGCCATTGAGTTCATATCAGAAACAGTCCAAGCAATTCAATTAAAAAATGGGGTAAGGAGCTAAACAGAATTCTCTGTAGAGGAAAATAGGATGGCACAGAAAAACTTAAAGAAATGCTCAATGTCCTTAGCCATCAGGGAGATGCAAATCAAAACGACCCTGAGATTTCACCTTACACCCATCAGAATGGCTAAGATCAAATACTCAAGTGACAACACATGCTGGAGAGGTTGTGTAGAAAGGGGAAAACTCCTCAGTTGCTGGTGGGAATGTAAACTTGTACATCCACTTTGGGAATCAATGTGGCACTTTCTCAGACAATTAGGAATAGTGCTTCCTCAAGACCCAGCTATACTACTGCTAGGCATATATCCAAAAGATGCTCAAGTACACATCAAGGACATTTGCTCCACCATGTTTATAGCAGCTTTATTCATAATAGCCAGAACCTGGAAACAACTCAGATGTCCCTCAATGGAGGGATGGATACGGAAATTGTGGTACTTTACACAATGAAATACTACTCAGCAATTAAAAACAAAGAAATGAAAATTTCAGGCAAATGGTGGGATCTAGAAAAGACCATCCTGAGTGAGGTATCCTATTAGCAGAAAGACACACATGGCATATACTAGACCCCATTTATAAGATAGGATAAACATACTAAAATCTGTACTCCGAAAGAAGAGGGTCTCTGAAGGACTTTACCTAGCAGTGTATCAAAACACATGCTGAGACTCATAAGGAAACCTTGGGAAGAGTGCAGAGAATCATATGAAAGAAGGGGAAGTTAGTGTGACCTGGATAGGACAGGAGCTCCACATGGACCAAATATATCTGGGCCCAGAGTCTTTTCTGAGTGTGTTTCTCCAACCAAGGTCCATGAATGTATATAACCTAGAACCCTTGCCCAGATGTAGCCCATCACAGCTCAGTATCCAAGAGGGTTTCCTGGTTAGGGGAACAGGGACTGTCTGTGACATGTATAGGTTATTAAAATATTTTTATTAATCATTTGAGAGTTTCAAACACAATATTTTGACCATATTCACCTTCTGAATACTCTCATAGCCACCCTCTCAACCTTCACTTTTTCACCCACCAACTTTGTGTTTTCTCTTGTTTTACACACCCATGAAAGCCCATTTTTGTTGCCAAATATTCTTCAGAGTAGGGCCTTATTTTTAATGTACTCAAACTACAATGGTACCATCATTAAAGAACACTGACTCATCTCTCAGCAAACATCAAATGCCAGTAGCAGCTATAAAATTAGTGGTAATTTTCTTTCAGTTTTGTGTATGTCCATGTTCATAACTTTATTGAACTACATAGACATCTTTCATGTAACAAAATGTTTTTATCATGATTTTTATAGGATATGTTGAATCATTTCATTTGAGTTCATAATGTGTGGAAAACTTCAATTTTGTTATATATTTCTCTGGATCAATATAAATACCACGATGTTTAGGTTTTAGTTAATGGCCTGAATAGGATAAAAACAACCATTACTAAATATGGATAAAGGATTACAGTTTATTACTGGAGATTAAATGAAGGCTTTTGGGGGAATATGGTGAATTTAACACAGACATTAAAACACTTTGCTTGAAAAGGACTACTTTAAACTTTTTGTGTATGCCCTGAACAGCAAAATGTGTTTAATATAACTTTATATTGTGACAAACTACTAATATTAGTAACATTTTGCATAATCTCATTGCCATAATAAATTATCTAATTTTTGTTTGTTTAACCAACCACTTTAGTGTTGACGTCAAGGGCTAATATGCAACATCAAATAAAAATACTCCTAGTTTGTGACATAAATCAAATAATAAAACCTTCAATCAGAATCCTTTATCATACTCTCCATACACTGTATGACAGAGAGACCATTCCTGCTCTTTCATCCTAGGCACATTTAATACATGCACAGTTTCATTTGCTCAAGTGGCCTTTAACTGTGTCACTATAGGCAAGGAGTTTGATAGATCTTTCACGCATCTCTCCTTACATAGCATGTACAGTACGGAGCCATGTCTTACCCTTATTTTTCATGTGTCAATGGAAATCTCAAAGAGCCATGACTTATTCTATTTTTATAGGTGTCACAAGGTAGGAGCTCTGCTCACCCTAATCACGACTTCTCAACGTCTAGAATAATAAAAGTCAGTTTTTTTTTTAAACCCACCAGACCATGGTACATTTTAATCTCATCACAGGCTAAAACAGTGAGATGATATGATGTAAGTGGTCAGATAGAAGCCATGAAGAAAAAAATCAAGTTCAGACTTTTACAGTTATTTGTACTAGGTTTTGCCTAGTGATAATTATTCAATAGAAGAGCTGCTGCAGTTCTGTTTAATTAATCACCATATGAAGCTTGACTTTTCATTTATATAAAAATTAATTTTCTTTTAAAATAATTTTGCCTGTTTAGATTTTGAGTTTTCTTACATATATATGATAAATGAAGCTATAGCCCCTTTAACAGAAGTACATCATTGGTAAAAAATGTTGGTTTGGTATCAAAGTCGTTAGGTACAAAAATAAGAATACAGTTCCAATATATCTTATCTTTTTTATTAATCAGCTAATAGTAAACTACTGGTAATTGTACTAGTGTAGCGAAGTTGCATACGTATCTGAAGCTGAATTTACTGTTCATTCTAAACAAAAGACTAATTAAGCTTTAGAATGAACAACAAATGAAGTGTTATTTGCTCCATGAAAGTGATTAGATAAAAGCAATATGCTCGTGAAATAAAAGAGAAGATGAATACCGTGGACACATATTTTATTAGTTCATCTAATTACCAATAAAAATACATATCTGTTTTTCCTTCCTTCTCAATATCTTCCCACACACACACACTTAGCAAGAAAGACAGCTTTTTTTGTTTTCCTTTCTTGATTGAACATCCGTTAATTTATAAATTATAGTTCCTTTTAATTATGTTGCAATGAGAAAATAATTGAACCTTGGGTGAAGTATTGACTTTACTATCACCATGCATGTTCATGCGCACATTCATGCAGGATACATGTAGAGTACAGATGTATAACCCCCACGTGGTGCTCAGAGGACAAATCTCTATTTTTACATCTTTACCTGGGTGCGGAGATGAAATTGAAGCCACCAAGCTTGAAGAGCAAACATCTCACCCACTGATTTATCTTACTAGTTCAACAATCTTTTTTCTTTTATTTTCTTCTGTGTTTTTCCCCAACGTAATATTTGTATTGATTATTTGGGGAACTTTACTTAATGTATCCCAATTACACTCATTCCCCAGTCCTCCCAGGTCTGCCACTCCACCCTGTGACACCCTCCTACAAGAAAGAAAGAAACAGAGAAAGAAAGAAAGGAAGGAAGGAAGGAAGGAAGGAAGGAAGGAAGGAAGGAAGGAAGGAAGGAAGGAAGGAAGGAGGGAGAGAGAGAGAGAGAGAGAGAGAAAGAAAGAAAGAAAGAAAGAAAGAAGAAAGAAAGAAAGAAAGAAAGAAAGAAAGAAGAAAGAAAGAAAGAAATAAAGAAAGAAAGAAAGAAAGAAAACAAACAAAAACCCCAAGTCCAATTTGTGTTGCCCATATGCTCACTGTATATAGTCAACTGCCCAAAGGCCAGTTTCTTAAGAAAACTGAGTCCTATTCTTCTTACACCCCTGCCAGAAGTATTCATTAAATTTAAAAAAATCAACAATAACAAATGCAAAAAACTTTCATATTGATTTTTTAAAAATCTATACTAATTTACATCCCGTGGTTGCCCCTCCGTCCCCTCCTCCCAGTGGGCCCACTTGCCCTCCTTTCACTTTCCCGTCTCCCTTTCACCCCAGAAAAGGGAAGCCCCCTCTCCTTGTATCAACCTTCCCCAGCACTTCAAGTCACATTACAACTGAGCATATCTTCATCCCCTGAGGACACACAAGACAGCCCTGCCAGGGAAAAGTGATAAAAAAGCAGGCAATAGAGTCTATGTGAGAAATAGCCCCCACCCCCTCCACTTGCCAGGCAACCCATATGAAGACCAAGCCCCCCTTTGACAGAATTGTGCAGGATGCCTAGGTTCAGGTCATGCATGCTCCTTGGTAGATGTCTCAGTATTTGAAAGCCTCCATGGGACTGGATTAGCTTTCTTTGTTGGTCTTATGAAGTTCCTGTCCCCTCCAGATCCTTCTGTCTTTCCCCAAGTTATGCTCCTGCTTGACAACATAGCAGAGTATCATTAGTAACATGGGCTGGCTCTCTGCTGTGGGGATGGGTCTCAGGTTTGGCCAATTATTGTCTAGACTTTCCCTCTGTCTTTGTTCCATCATTAAACCTATACTTCTTGTAGGGATGGTAATTTTGGGGTTTACAGGTTTTGTTGGTGGGTTATTGATCCCCTTCTTCCACTAGACCTGCCTGGCTAGGAGGTGGTCACTTCAGTCTTCATGTCTCTCCCCTCTCCTTGTTATGAGTCTCAGCTAGAGTCGCACCCGTATCCTCCCAGGTGCCTATCCTGTACAGGATTCCAGCTTGACTAAGAGATGTCCCTCCCCATTTTACCTTCTTCTTCCCAGCCCTCTCACCTCCCACCCCCATCCTCCCGACATCTGATCTGCATCCTTGTTTCCCTCCCATTCCATCTCCTGCCCAATTTCCTCTTTTCATCTACTTCTGCAGTCTATTCTATTTTCCCTTCTGAGTTACAGTCAGGCGCCTTCCCTTGGACCCTCCTTATTGACAATTTCATGTGTGTGTAATATGCACTCTGGTTATTATAATCCCCAATTTTCCTCCCAATCTCCACTTCCACACTTTTGACTGTATTATTGTTGCTGATATTATTTTTGAGGCACATTGATTGTTTAACAATAAGCATCTATGTGAACAGGGGTTTAGAACTACCATGGGATACTGATGATATTTCAGTGTGAACATAATTATGAAAATGACAGCTCCTTTTAGTATCCCAGTAGTCAATTACTCAGCCTGTAGAGATGGTGCCAAAAGCTGCCAAAAGCTTCATCTGATTCATAACTATTGATAGACCCAGTTTTGTGTAGACCTATTGCAAGCATTATTAGATGCTACAGACAAGAGTATTGTACCATGATCACAAAACAGTATTTCATAGCCTCTCTCCATGTCTTCCAGATCTTACATTCTTTAAGCTCCCTCTCCTAGAATTTCCTTCAGCATTATATCAGGTAATACAAATAATCCTGTTTACCCTTCACTTAGCCCCAGTGCCTTCAGTGGCTTTGGATCCCTGTAGTCAATAAACTTCACTAGAACCAAAGGCTTGTCTGAAGCCAGGAGTAACAGTTGTCTACAGACAGAAACATATTTAGGCAACTTGGCAAAGTGAACATTTTTTAAACAATGGTTTTAATGGGTAAATATTACTATAAATATTTATTAAATATTATACGCTGCCCTTCTATATTTTTAAAACTATGTGAACAGTACCAGGCATCCTGTCCCCCTTGTGGGCTGGTTCCAAATCTACTTAAAGAGGAGCTCGTTGCTCCTGTAATACTCATATCACCCTTTTTTACAGTGGGCACATCTTTCCTGGAAGAGTGCTATTGTAGAGCACAGGCTGCATAGTTGGGCAACATCATTAATGCCTTTTCCCCCTGAGCAGCCTGCACACTACCTTCAGCACTATCAGAATGAGTCAGCAGAGAGGAACCTTCCAACTCGGTTCTAGCTTTATTTTCTACATCTTGCCGTTAAAGTGTGTGACATCTTCAACATTAGGGTCTTACCACCTAGTCCTGGTGGAAAATCAAGGTGAGTTACAAACAACTGTATTGTTTGGGGAAAATCTCACACACCTGGATGTATTCTTCTATTAACCCTTGTTTCTCAGGAACAGCAATTTTCGGACATGTGGGCTGTGTCTCTTTTAAATATTTTATATAAATATGCATATAGACCCATTCACATGTCATTAGTTTTCATAATGAATGCTTTTGCAAAAGAAATCTTCTAGATTTTATATTTTCTTACATTAAGAATTCTCCTCATTCTCAAAGTTTCACTTTATATAAAAACTAATGTGGTTAAGTTTGATATTTAAAAGTTCATTGAACACTGCAATCATGAAGGTAATAAACTATAGATAATACAATGAGAGTACATGTATGCAACTAGCAAGTCAGCAAAAATCCATAGCTTAAAACCTAAGCCATAAAGGATGTCTTTTCTTTGGCTCAGAGTAGATAGGTGACTTGAAAATCATTTACCTGTATGGTTACATTCCTCATTAAAGAATACCTTGAAAATTACAACTCACTATGAATGTTTTAAATTTGTTCCCATTTGTATTTCATTTATAAATGGCTTTATTCTAAAAGATTAGAATCATTCCAAATTCCACCTAATTATTTTTAATGATTCTAACTACCCAGCCTTACTGACTATTTTTCCTTAACATCTTTCACAATCCAGCACTCCTCTCTCTCCCACAATGTTCAGATATACATTTGCTCTACTGAATGATTAAAATCTATTTCTAGCCAGCATCTCTGCTTGTGTTCTTTCTTTTTTCTACGACATTTTGTGTGATGCTGTCAATTCATTCTTGATAGTGAACAACCCTGAGCATGCTACTCCTGTTGCAGTAACATTTAACATTTTCCCTCTGAGTATTACAGACATTCATATTCCTTAAACACACACTCATACTTTTGAACTTCTTTGTTTAGACTTTTACTTCTGTAGTCTAATAAAACAAAGTCAACCTCATTTTGTCATGTACATTATCATTTTTCTTTCATAAAATCTATTTATGCAATTATTTCTTCTGATTCTTCCTTCTCTCATATTTGCATATGGAAATGCAAGTAATACATATGCTATCTGATTTTCCCATTTTGTGTATAAACTTAAGTTGTGTAAACTATGATGGTACATAACTTCATTATTATGAAATCAATACATGAATATTTTACAAACAACAAATAACCATTTTACTTCCCTTTGTTTTATGATTATCCTTATATAAATTTTGGAAATCAAAAATAAAAGGACAAAAAGAATAAAAGCATTAACCAGTGCACTAGGGGAGAGGGTGAGTGGGGAAAGGGAGAGAAGGTAGGACCAGGAGGAGATAAGGGAGGGGGCTACAACCAGGATACAAAGTGGAGAAATTGTATTAATAATAATAATAATAATAATTACACATTTTAATAGATGTATCCTTCGATTATAACATGCTTTACCACAAGTAATCTGAGCAGAGTTTCTTTCAAGTTTTAGTACAGGACATTGAGTAGTATTTTAAATCTACTTCAATATTTTCTGTATCCTTTTTATTGAGGTTATTTTTTCTTAAATTCAAGTACTTTTGTATATGTTCAAAGAGTCATCCTTCAATAAGAGGCAATAAAAGCCAACTTTCAACAAGTTCAGAGATTACAGATTAGCTTTATTGCACAAAGGCTAAAGTTTTAAAGCTTCTCTTTAGGTCCTTTGAGATCCAAGGTTCAAGAGGTCCAGCTGAAGCATCTCCCAGCTCAGCTCTGTGTTTGTACTCCATGTCTACTCAGTCCATTGTAGTTCAGTTAAAGTGTCCTTACACCTGTCTGTCCCTCACAAAAAGAAGTTGCAAAGTCACGGAAAATAGACATAGGTCATTCTTCAATGCAAGTCAAATATTCTGGCTTTATGTTTTGTTTATATGTAGTATCATAATTTTAAAAAACAAAAATAAAACTACAGGCTTCGTTGCAGAGAGATGTGATGTTTTGTTTACAGCCTTTAAAGTTATATCTTAGTTATCACACTTATACCAAGGTTTTCTAAAAGCTGGATTGTTTGCATGTTAGTATTACTACACATAATTAAATTAACAATTGGAAAGTATTAAATCCTCCCATTTATTATTGCCAATCCATTAAGTATTTAGTATTTCGTTAACATTTTCTGTTCCTTTTCATCACTACTCAAAAATGATACTGTCGCTACATGCTTTAACTGTCACTCCTTGCACACATAAGCCCATATTCAACAGACAAAACTTCACCTGCAAACTGAGACATACATAAAACACTTTGTTAAGACAGAGAAGAAATTCATACTTAAAATAAAATTAGATGCAAATTTACCAACAAAGCTATGATGTTAGTTATAATATTTTGATCATGTAAAAAATCTAGATTCCCTGTTTTGATGGACTACCAAATGGATTTACAACTATTTAAAATCTGCTTCCTTCTGCCTATTAATTTTAAGACAAAGCTATTTATTCTGCTGAAACTATCATGTACTTTGTCTATTTATATATTTCTTTTAGCCAGAGTTTTAAAACGAAAGGACAAAGTGTCTCTTTATGTAGAAAATAGCAATAAGGAAAAGTTCCCATGATGAGAACTAAAAGGGGGACTCCACTCTGAACATCACCTGAAGGTCAGTCTTTGTGACACCTGCACTGTTTAGATCAAGCCTATAAACACATAAAAAACAAAAAACTCTTAATACATATGAAGAACTAATTACTTAGCAAAATTTATTTGAAAGAAAATTTTCCATTTTTACTTAATTTATTTTTATATTAATTATAGTTTATTAACTTTGTATCCCAGCTGTAGTCCCCTCCTTAATTCCCTCCCAATCTCACCCTCAATCCTTCATCTCCTCTCATGCCCCTCCCCAAGTCCACTAGTAGGGGAAGTCCTCCTCCCCCTCCCTCTGACCCTAGTCTATCTGGTCTCATCAGGACTGGCTACATTTTTCTCCTCAGTGGCCCTGCAAAGGTGCTCAGGATTGTCAGAGACAATCCTGCTCCCATCACCAGGAAATCCGCTTGGAGACCAAGCTGCCATGCTCCATATCTGTGCACTGGTTGTAGTTTATCTCCATGCATGGAATGTAAACTTGTACAACCATTTTGAAATCAATCTGGTGCTTTCTCAGAAAATTAGGAATACTGCTACCTCAAGATCCAGCCATACCACTCCTAGGCATATATACAAAATATGCTTAAGTAAACAACAAGGACATTTGCTCTACCATTTTTGTAGCAGCTTTATTTGTAATAGCCAGAATCTGGAAACAACCCAGATGTCCCACAACTGAGGAACGAATGCAGAAATTGTAGTACATTTATGCAATGGAATACTACTCAGCTATTAAAAACAAGGTAATCATGAAATATGCAGGAAAATGGTGGGATCTAGAAAAATATCATTCTGAGTGAGGTATCCCAGAAGCAGAAAGACAAACACATGGTATATACTTATAGGTGGATATTAGCCATATAATAAAGGGTAAACATACTAAAATTTGTACACCTAAAAAGCTAAGCAAGAAAGAGGAGCCTGGGTAAGATGATCAATCCTGTCCCAGAAAGGCAAATGGGATGGGCATCGGAAGAGGGAGAGAGCAGGGAACAGGACTTAGTTGTCCTTCGTTGAGGTATCAGTCTCTTATTTGATTTACTTTTTACCTTTTGTCATAAAAGTAGGGACACTTTCACATTGCTAGCTTGCAAACTCATTTTGAAGTCCAAATAACTGCACATGAAATTCAAATGCTTTGGGGGGCAGCTGAAAAGGTCAGATTACTTGTTTGTCCAAAAGCTTCACTCATAGTCCCAGTTAATAGTCAGGATGAACTAGAGGCTTCTGTATTCCAATTATCAAGTCACCCCTAACCTCAAGAGGATATTACAAAACAGGAAAAAAACCCAGCTTCCCTGTGCTATGACTAGACGCCTGACCCACAGAATATGTGAGAGCAAAATATTTAAATTGTATATGTGTACTTTTGTGGTGGTTTGTTACATAACAGGACAACCACAGGAGTAAATCAAAGAAACAGCAACCAATGTCACATCTACAAGTATAAGGAGTACCAACAGGCTGTATGCAGTGTCCAGAGATCCATCTGAAATATAAGTGTACCAGAAACATGTCTGTATCCTCTGCTGCCGGAGAATTGAGCTAAGATTTGTGCTTGAAACAAAATGACTGAGCAGAAAGTAGATACCACAGGGATATAAAGACAATGACAAGAAATATGTGTCCATTTGCCACCCAAGGAAGTCTGAATATGTGGCAAAAAGCTATTTTATGTCCTATTAAATACAGATTTGCAAGAGTGAGGGAACGCTGAAGCTAGTGTCTAATCATGGCTCTGAGAAGAAGTTTAGCAGTCACAGGAAACAATCTTCTATTGAAACTATGCAATGGGAAACTTCTTGAAGAGCTTCGGAAGTTGTCTGGTAGAGTATGTTTAAATATGTGCAAGAGAGAATCAATCTTATTCTATAAACAGAGACTGTTCATTTTACAGATTTATCTTCTCATCTCTAAAACTAGAGTCAGCAAGGAAATCAGAATCAAAGTATCAAACACTCAGAGCATTATGAACAAAGGCAATGTGATGTAACAACAATGTACCTTTAGACCATAGTAATGAGGAAAAACCTGTATGATAGGATACAGTATCAAAAGTCCTCTGATATTTTTCTCAATATTTTATAGGGTCAGCATTAATCATGAAGACAAAAACAAAAATAGAGGTTTGAATACAAGGAGACACTACAGAATAGTCATCAGAAAACTTTGACTAAACCAGTGGGATGATAATCAATGATTGAATACGTTATTCGTCTAAGGTTTGTAGTCAAGCATTACAAGTGATTAATGCTTGGCCTGTGGCATACACCTGTAATGCAAGTCCTTGGGAAGTAGAGTTCAAGCAACACAAAGGGCCTCAGTCGAGACTGAGCTATCTGGGAACCTGTCTCAAAGTAACACCCTTTCCAGTGATTAAGGCGAAACTGTCCTCCACTGATTTTCATGGCATGTGTTGCTGTTAAACAGGTGTGAAGATTAAGGAAACAGTTGAGATCTATCTGTGCTGATGTGTGGTAGGTGTGTATTAAATCCAAAAGGGAGTGGCTCTATTTAGGGAATGGCCTTTACAATGGATAACAAGATCAGCGAGGAGGCAAAGGGAAGGAAAATGGAAACCCATAGGAACTGTCCACTAAAGTGAAAGAGGAGCTGGAGGAGAAACAGATTAAAAGCATAGAAGGCAGATGTTATCCCAATTTAGTAAATAACATGATGCTTTATGTTTAAGATTATTTTTTCTTATTTGAATACTTTTATTCTGTGTGAAATAGTTCCTGGCTAATTAGGATATTAGAGGAATCAGAAGTTCCAAATGATGCATCACCAAGCTCTTTGTTGATCATATTCCACATGATACATCTCTATTATGCTAATCCATGTGAAATTTTGGGGAAAAATTGTTCCAACACCTAAAAAGTCTACAAATTTTAAATGAAAATATTTGGTTTTGTCTGCATATCTTTTTTTTAAATAAAAATTTTAATGAACGAAAATGTATGGGTAATTACATTGCAAAGGCTAGCATCACAGTCGACAGTCCATTGCTAAAATAGAATGTTGGATACATTGCAAAGAAAAATAAGTTATCTAATTCATGATGCTGGAGATTGGGAAGTCTAAGTTCATAGTTCTGGCATCTAGAAAAAGAGAAAGGTAGACATGGAATGAGCAAGAAAAAGCTCCTAAGACTGAACTTACACTTCTTGCATAGTCCCTTCTGTGGTAACTGCACTGTCCTCAAGATAATAAACTTAATATACTCATGAGAACACTACTTTTTAAAGAAAATTGAATTTCAACATGACAAATTGGCTGGCACATTCAAACAATTACACAGAGTAATTATAAAACCTTTTAGAATTCTTGAAAGATTCATTTTTGACTGAAATGAATGAAAAATTCCTTCCAACACACACACACACATACAAACAGACACCAACATCAAGATAAACAATTAATGGAGAAAAAGGGAAAAATACATTTCTCTTCTCAATATAACATACAATCTAATCTTAAGTACCAAACATAATATTTGTATTCTGCATATTCAAAATTTTCCAACTTTTGTTTCTAAGTTGCTTAATTTATTCACCAATGCCTGCAGTTTACAGATTATTTATAGTTATGGAGGCTATTAAGCCTTGCTGAATATACAAAAAATAATGACACCATGAAAATAATCTTCTAATATTGCTTTATGAATATGTATAATGCTATTGTGAGTAATGATAATTCCTCAAAACTTTGTCACTAACAAGATAAGCACAAATAAACAAGTAGGAGGTATTCTAATCATATTGAATCTATCTCTGTCTATTTGTCTTTCTGTCTGTCACAGTGTGTATATGTACATGAATAATTTATATAAAGATCCTCAAAGGTTTGAAATTATATTTAGATCTCAAATAATACATTGTTTTCTTGCATGTGGGTAACAGACAAGAAAGGGAACCCTATATGTGACTTATTTTTGAAAATGCTTTGACAAAATACCTGATACAAATTACTTAAAAGAAGAAAAAATATGTGTGTCTCACATTTGAAGCATTACTCTCTGAGTCATTGGATGTATCTTTGGAGACTCAGTGTGAGGCAAAGAATCATGGTGATGGGAGCATGTGGTAGGGGCTATTCACATCAGTGTAAACAAGATATTGTGACAAAGAGTGAGCCCATGTACAGAGAAGCACTATAGATATGATACAGTTTTCAAGGAAATAGGCCTTATAACTCCTAAACTTATCAAAAATTTTCATCACCTCTTTAAATAGTTCCACAAGGTAGATACTAATATTTTAATACATAAGGTTTAAGGAAGAACTCATCATACATGGATTGCTTGTGTCCATGAAAGGTGTGCTCCAAGATCCCAAGTTTATGTTTGGACCCACATGTACTACTGAACCAAAAATTTAATGTCATTTCCATTGTAAATCAGCTTTTTTTACTCATTACAGCTGTTGCTTTTCCTGTTTAAAGTACATCAAAATTAGCATAATTTCTTCTAGCTTCTTAATTTGACACATGATTTTTAATTTTCCCAGATCTTAACAAACTCACCCATATATATATATATATATATATATATATATATATATATATATATATATATAATGTGTGTGTGTGTGTGTGTGTGTGTGTGTGTGTGTAACTAAGCTAAAAACATATGTCTTTGTTATAGACACTGTATGGCTTCTCTTTGATGTAGCTAAACAGAATCACTAGCATTTATTCCTGTGATTTTTTTGGAACCACTATGAAATAAAATAAAGGTTACTTAACAAGAGCATTCTAATATTGAAACAGCAATTCTTAGACCCAAGTTAGCTTCTGAGTGAGCAAATCAAGCACAGAAAGTGTGTGCTGGACAAAGAAATTGTGAGCAATTGAAACAGGGCACAGTAAGGCTACAGATAGGAGGTTTATTTATTGGCTGGTTTTGTGTGCCAGCTTGACACAAGTTAGAGTCACCAGAGAGAAAGGTCACTCAGTTGAGAAAATGCCTCCATGAGATCCAGCTGTAACACATTTTCTTAGTTAGTGATCAGTTAGTGGGAGGATTTAGTCCATTGTGTTTGGTGCCATCCATGGCACTGTTGGCCCTGGACTGTTGGCCCTGGGCTCCATAAAAAGTAGGCTGAGCAGGCCATGGAAAACAAGCCAGTAAACAACACTATTCCACATCCTCTACATCAGCTCCTACCTCTAGGTTCCAGTCCTGCTTGAGATCCTGTCCTTATTTCTTCCAGTGATGTATTATCATATGGAAGTGTGAGCTAAGTATACGCTTTCCTCTCCAAATTGCTTTTTGGTCTTGGTGTTTCCTAGCAGCAAATAAACCCTAACTAAGACAGAGGGTGTTGTTCTACTTTCTTTTTCAATGCTGTGATAAAAACAGTTTAATGACAGTGGAGGTTCTCCTCCCCTACTATCTGACCCTAGCCTATCAGGTCTCATCAGGAATGTTTGCATCCTCTTCCTCTGTGGCCTGGCAAGGCACCCCCCACCCCTGCCCCAGGAGGAGCTGATCAAAGAGCCAAACACTGAGTCCAAGTGAGAGACAGCCCCTGTTCCCCTTAGTAGGACACCCCCATGGAGACTGAGCTGCCCATGGGCTACATCTGAGCAGGGGGTCTGGGTCATCTTCATACATAGTTCCAGTTTTATTTATCAGGCTCTGTAGGGGTGCTGGGCCCAGAATTTTTGGTTCTGTTTGTCTCCTTCTGGAGTCCTGGTCCCCTCCAGGTCTTTCAGTCTCTTCTTTCTTCCATAAGATTCCCTGCACCCTGGCCTATGTTTGGCTGTGAATCTAAGCATCTCTTCTATACCTTGATCAGTAAAGTCTTTCAGAGGCTCTCCGTGGTAGGGTCCTTTCCTGTTCCCTGTCTTTTCCTGCTTCTGAAGTCTATCTCATTTGCCCTTCTCAATGAGTATTGAACATCTTCCAGAAAGTCTTTCTTGATGTTTAGCTTCTTTAAGACTATAGATTTTACTATGTTTATCCTGTATTATATGTCTAATACCCACTTATAAGTGAGTATATCCCATGTGTGTTTTTCTGTTGCTGGATTACCCCACTCAGGATGATTTTTTTTCTAGTTTCCACAATTTGCCTGCAACTTTCATGATTTACATTTTTTTTTAATTGCTGAGTAGTATCTTATTGTGTGAACGGACCACAAATTCTGTATCCATTTCTCATTTGTGGGACATCCAGATTCTGGCTATTATGAATGAAGCTGCAATGAATATGTTTGAGCAACTGTCCTTGTTGTATACTTGAGCATCTTTTGGATATATGCGTAGGAGTGGTATAGCTGGATTTTGAGGTAGCAATTTTCCTTATTTTCTGAGGATGCACCCAGATGTTTCCAAGTGGTTGTACAGGTTTACATTTCACCGGCAATGGAGGAGGGTTCCCTTTTCTTCACATCCTCCCCAGCATGTGTTGTCGCTTGAGTTTTTGATCTTAGCCATTCCGATGTGTATAGGGTGAAATCTCAGGGTTTTTTGATTTGCATTTCCCTGATGACTAAGGACTTCGATCATTTCTTTAAGTGTTTCTCTGCAATTAGATATTCCCCTATTTAGAATTCTCTTTTTAGCTCTGTACCCTATTTTTAATTGGATTATTTGGTTTGTTGGTGTTTAACTTCTTGAGTTCTTTATATATTCTGGATATTAGCAAGATAGAAGGCTGGTAAAGACCTTCCTTCAGTCTGTAGGCTGTCATTTTCTTCTGATGACAGTGTCCTTTGCTTTACATAAGCTTTTCAGTTTTGTGAGGTTCCATTTATTGATTCTTGATATTAGAGCCTGTGCTGTTGGTGTTTTGTTCAGGAAGTTGTCTCTTGTGCCAATGAGTTCCAGGCTCTTCCCATTTTTTCTTCTAACAGGTTTAGTGTGTCTGGTTTTATGATGAGGTCTTTGATCCACTTGGGCTTGAGTTTTGTGCAGGGTCATATATATGGATCCATTTTAATTTTTGTACATGTGGACATCGAGTAAGACCAGCACCATTTTTTGAAGATGTTGTCTTTTTTCCATTATATGATTTTGGCTTCTTTGTCAAAAATCAAGTATGGCTCAGCCATTAAAGGCTAGGCTCACAGCCATAAATATAAGTGTTCATACTCCTGATGTAATTTTTTTATATCTTGGTATTAATGCCTTACTTGGTGTATTTCTTCTTTAGTTGTGAATTAATTTAGCATTATCATGTGTTTCCTTCTTTTGACCATTATTTGGTTAATAAAATACATTTCTCTTTTGTAAAGAAAAAAAAAGCCAATATGATGAAACACAACTTGGAGAAGAATAACTTTATGCAGGTTACAACTCTACATCCGAATTTATTAATAATAGAAATCAAGCAGGGATCTGGAGGCAAGAACCATGAAGCACTTGAGCTGCTGATTCCCTTGCTTTCTGATGAGTGCTTAGATATTTTTTTTTTATACAACCCAAACTACCATCCTGAGGAATGCTGCCCTCCCGCAGTGACATCAATTAAGAATCAAGATAACTCTCACAGATGTGCCCACAAATCAACAAGATAGTAGGAAATTCTTCAAGTAACACTTCCTTTAGGCAGCACTAGGTTGAATTAAGTTCTTAGGCTAAACAGGTATGACCATACACATAAATATTATTTCATAAAAGAAAATATGAAGTAAAATTAGAAATATAAGTTTTTAGAATAAAACTTTCTAACAACGGAAGCATGGTTCTCTTTAAGAAACAAACTTTGTTAGTAATTTAAAGGAATATGCTAAATTTTTTCCTAAAAACATATTTTTCTTAATATCTACTTAAAAGTCATATACGTAGTGTCCAGAGAAGATAGACTTAACAGGGTTACAAACAATATCTGTATTTTTGTGATTATTGAATTTTTAATGAGAGTTATTTTTTGTTCATATTTTGTTTTTCAACATGATCTCACAATATATTCCTCGCTGACCTGACAATTGCTATGTAGACCAGGTTGGTCTCCGAGTCACATATATTTGCCTATTTCTGTCTCAGGAGTTCTAGAATTAGAGGAACATACCATTAAGCCCAGATATTTCTTGATTTTTTTCTTTAAAGATACATTTGACTCAAGGGAACCCTCCTCCATTGCTGGTTGGAATGTAAACTTATACAACCACTTTGGAAATCTTCTGGCCCTTTCTCAGAAAATTAGGAATAGTGCTTCCTCAAGATCCAGCTATAGCACTCCTAAGCATATACCCAAAAGATGCCAAATATTCTATAAGGACATTTGCTCAACTATGTCCATAGCAGCTTTATTCATAATAGCCAGAATGTAGAAACAACCTAGATCTCCCTCAATGGAGGAATGGGGACAGAAAGTGTGTTATATTTACACAATGGAATACTACTCAGCAATTAAAAAGAAGGAAATCATGAAATTTGCAGGCAAATAGTGGGAACTAGAAAATATCCTGAGTAGGATAATCCAGAAGCAGAAAGACACATATGGTATATACCTACTTATAAGTGTTAGTAGCCATATAACATAGGATAAACATACTAAAATCTATAGTCTTAAAGAAGCTAAACAACAAAGAGAACCCTAGGGAAGATGTTGAAAACTCACTCAGAAATGCAAACAAGATAGACATCAGAAGTAGGAGAAGAAAAGGAACAGGACAGGAGCCATCCACAGAGGACCTCTGAAATACTACCCACCATGATATCAAAGGTGATACTGAGACTCATAGCCAAAATTTTGGTACAGTACTGGAAACCTTATGGAAGAAGAGAGAGATAGAAAGACCTGTAGGGGACAGATACTCCACAAGGAGACCAATAGAGCCCCAAATTCTAATCCCAGGGGATTTCCATAGACGGACGAATGAACCAAGGACCATGCATGGAGAGGACCTAGACCCCCTGTTCAGATGAAGCCCATAGTCTGCTCAGTTTACAAGTGGGTTCCCTAGTAGGGAGTACATGGCTGTCTCTGACATGAACTCAGTGGCTGGCTCTTTAATCACCTCCCCCTGGTGGGGTGCAGCCTTGCCAGGCCACAGAGGAAAATGATCTAGTCAACCTTGATGAGACCTATAAACTACTGTCAGATAGTAGGGGAAGAAGTCCTCCCCTGTCAAGAGAGTAGGTAAAGGGCACAGGAGGAGAAGAGGAGGGAGGGTGGGCAGGAATGTGAGGAGACAAGGGAGGGGCCTGTAGCTGGGATACAAAATGGATAAGCTGTAAATAAATAAACAAACAACAAATAAATAAATGGAATAGTATATAACAGCGAAAATATATATTTGAATAAAGCATAAAAGTAAAATTCCAAGTCTGGAGGATTTCCTTTAAATTTAGTTTCTATCTCGTCTTTACTTAGCACATTTGAAGAGTAGCTTCTGATGAAAGGCAAATTTCTTACCTGTGTGATGGAGGCCTTCGTATCTCACTAACTCGATGCATTACTTTGTGCATACTGGGAATATGGGAGATTCTTAAAGGAAGATACCCAAAAGATGTTGGTAGAATTCACTTACTCAGTTCAGAAATCATATCATTGAATTATCTGAAGATAATTATTTATATATATAATAATTATCTGAAGAATTATTATTGAAGATACCCAAAAGATGTTGGTAGAATTCACTTACTCAGTTCAGAAATCATATCATTGAATTATCTGCAGGCTTACCTATAGCCTAGACTCATAAGGAATTGATCAGTTATGTTTTGTAAAGGGGAAGGCAACCACAGGATGAGCTTACTCTTCATTAAGATAGACAATGAAAACTAAGCCACCTGATTCTGATCCTATTAGAGACAAAAATATCTTAATTAATAAAAAATTAGTAACATGTCAAGGTTAAAGTGATGGTCTAGGTGCTGTCAGCTTGTGAAATAAGAGGAAAATTACTGTGGCAAGCATGACAAACTGTTTCAAATGGCAGCAGAATAGTGGCTGCTCTTCCTTCTATCTAACTGGCTCTTTCGTATTATGGCTTAATTACTGTGACATTTTATTTCCTTCCCCAAAAGGAAAAAGAGTTTATGCAATTATGATTTTCCATTGGTGAGTGCAGCAAAACTTAGACAGGTTAAGTATCTTTGAAAAGCCTTTACATCTGCAGTTTGTAGACAGACTATTATTGCAAGCAAACTTACACTGAGCTATGCTGATCTATATGTAGCAAGTTTAACCGTGTGCCATCTATTATTCATGAAGAACAAAACAGTTAAAGTAGGACTAAAATTTGGTTATCAAAAAATTAGTACAAGAATGGCCAGATCTTTATTGTTTTATATACTATTCATTAGATTTTTTCAAATACATAGATTTTGATAAACTGACTGTGTAAAAAAATACATATGTACAGAAAATTATACAGTGACATTAAATATTTTATGAAAACCACGTGTCATTATCTAAAGAGATTATAAGGACTTCATGTAAAAAATTTATAATATGAACAATTACTCAAAGAATTATATTTTAATGATAGGCTTCATTTCATGTTTCAGTCCTTTGTTTGCATTTTGTGTTCAGTGGCTTAAATAATATACAGCATGCATAGTACATGTGTTAGCTTTCTGCTAAATAAAGAGCAACAGTGACAAATAACTCATAATGAGATGAAGTTTATGCTAACTCATGTTTCTAAAGATTCCAGTTTGAAACTGAGTAACCCCACTGCTTTTGGCCTCTGAAGAAATACCACATTATTATGGAAGGCCGCTATGCTCACCACAATACCAGCAACACAGATCACATCATTACGGAAGGGAGTGTCAGGGCCAAGCTATACATCAATTAGGCAGGAAGAGAAAAGAGAGAAATATAAAGTGCCCCAAGTTAATTTTTTTATTTCAAGTAGTTTTTAACTTTATTTTTAAAATATTAGTTACAGTTTATTAACTTTGTATCCCAGCTGTATCCTCCTCCCTCATTCTTTCCCAATCCCAACCTCCCTCCCTCATCTCCTCCCTGCCCCTTTCCAAGTCCACAGATAGGGGAGGTCTCCTCCCCTTCCATCTGACCTTGCTATTCAGTTCTCTTCAGGACTGGCTATAATGTCCTCCTCTGTGGCCTAGCAGGAGTGCTCCTCCCTCAGTTGGGGGGGGTGTCAAAGAGCCAGCCACTGAGTTCATGTCAGAAGTAGTCCCTCTTCCCCTTACTAGGGTACTCACTTGGGTACTGAGCTACCATGGGCTACATCTGAGCAGGGGTTCCAGGTTATATCCATACATGGTCCTTGGTTGGAAAAACAGTCTCATAGAAGACCCCTGTGCACAGATATATTTGCTCGTTGTGGAGCTCCTGTCCTATCCAGGTCATACTATCTTCCCCTTCTTTCATATGATTCCCTGCACTCTGCCCAAGGTTTGGTTATGAGTCTCAGCATCTGTTTTAATAAGCTGCTGGGTAGAGTCTTTCAGAGGCCCTCTGTTGTAGGCTCCTGTCTTGTTACTTGTTTTCTCCTACATCCAATGTCCATCCCATTTGTCTTTCTAAGGTACAGACCAAGTGATGGCAGTATCCCCTGCTTCCAAAGGATTCACAGAGTCCCCCAGCAGCTTCTCCTTAGGGACTAGTCATTCATCCCATTTAGCTTTGAGGGATATTTAATATTAAAAATAAAGCGCTGCACAATTCAATTGCTAAAGTTACAATTCAATGTATTTTAGTATATTCAAAAAGCTGTACAAATATTACAACTCAAATTTCACAACATGTTTATTTTTCCTTCAAGAAATCATGTGCCCAGCCTTTAGCCATTCTCAATCTTTATGACCCCTCCATCCTTTAAAACCATTAATTTATCATTGGTTTGCATATAGATTTATGTATTCTAAGATCATATATATAAATTGGGAATTATAATGAATCTTTTTTTTGACTAGCTAAATCCAGTACCTAACACAGGTACAGTTCATTCTTTTTTCTAACGTATATTACTTCTGAATGGCTTTATATTTATAATACTTTTTCATTGACATATACTTTATTATATTTATTCTTATATATTTGCTCTCTATATATACTTTTTATAGTACATTCATAATCTCTTGACTCATTTGCACATTTTAACAATTATGAATGATGCTAATTAGAATACCAGATAAATATTTTATAAATACATGTGCTTTTTATCTATGGGTATACTAAAAGGTGTAATGGTTTTATCATATGGAAATTATATTAAACATTTTTTTCTGTAACCACCATAATATGTTCTCATAGCAGACACATTTTGCATTGCCATCAACTGAACATAAAGCTTTTGATTTTTCCACTAAATGACTTTTGTTATAATCCATTTTTTAAAAATAGAATGATTGTAGAAGTGATTTTTCATGGTGGCTTTAATTTTCATTTCCCTAATGAAAAATTTTGTTGAGTAATTTTTCATCTCCAAAGTGCTTATTTATACATTTTCTTTAATGATATAGCTTCAGATAATTTGCTCATTTATTATTGTTATTTGTCTTTTAATTGCTGACTTTTAATATTTTTAAATACATTTTCTTCAAGTTCAATTATTATATGATATATGAATATATTTTCTCCTACTTATTGTTTTTAATTATCATGTATATAAAATGCACATAAAATTTTCAGTATATAAAATGCATTAATTTTTTAAGATGATCAATATCAAAACTTTTTTTCTCTGTGTTTTTGGTACCACATCTAAGAAAATGTTTCCAAAGCTTAGATTGTATTAAATTTTCCCTTGTTTTCGTTAACATTTTATAGCTGTCTATTATATATTTAGGTCTCTGATTTAATTTATGTACTTGATATGAGATATTGACCAGCTTGAGATACTGACCAGCTTTGTCATTTTGTATGTGGGTGTCTAATTGTTGAAACCTCTTCTTTTTTTTTTTTTAAGAAAATAATTTATTTTATTTATTAATGCTAATTATACACAAAAGTATATCTGCTATAAAATATTTATTTATTCATTTATTACCATTTATTCACTTTATATTCTGGCTGTAGCTCCATCCCTCATCTCCTCCCAGTCCTACCCACCTTCCCTCTTCTCTTCTTATGCCCTTCCCCAGCACAGTAATAAAGAAGGATCTCCTCCCCTTTTATATAACCCTAGCCTATCAGCTCTCATCAGGGCTGGCTGCATCATTTTCTTCTGTGACCTGGCAAGGCTGCACCCCCCAGGGGGAGGTGATCAAAGAGCCAGGAACCGAGTTCACTCCAGAGAAAGCCCCCTTTCCCATTACGAGGGAACCCATTTGGAAACTGAGCAGATTATGGGCTTCCTCTCAACAGGAGGTCTAAGTTCTCTCCATGAATGGTCCTTGGTTGGAGTATTGGTTTCTGCAGGACCCCTGTGCCCAGGAATTTGGGCTCAGTTACTTTCCTGTGGAGTTTCTGCTCCCTCCAGTTCTATCTCCTCCTTCTTCCACAAGATTTCCAGAATTCTGCCCAAAGTTTGACAATGAGTCTCAGCATCTCCTTCCATATCCTGATGGGTAGAACCTTTCAGAGGCCCCCCTGTGGAAGGGTCCTGTCCTGTTCCTTGTCTTCTCCTACTTTCGATGTCTATCCTGTTTGCCCTTCTGAGTGAGGTTTCAGCCTATTCCTTAGGGTCCTCCTTGTTGTTTAGCTTTTTAGGACTAGAGATTATTGTATGGAAAACATGTTCTTTTCTATCTATTTATTTATCTATTTATTTATTATTTATTTATTATAGTTTATTCACTTTGTACCTCAGATGTAGCCCTGTCTCTCATTCCTCCCAACCCCATCTTCCCTACCTGTTCTTCTTCCATGCCCCTCATCAAGTCCACTGATATAGGAGGTGCTCCTTCCCTTCCCTCTGACCCTAGCCTATCAGGTCTCATCAGGACTGGCTTCATTGTCTTCCTCTCTGGCCTAGTAAGACTGCCCCCCCCAGGGGGAGGTGATCAAAGAGCTAACCACTGAGTTCATGTCAGAGACAGTACATGTTCCTAATACTAGGGAACCCACTTGGAGACTGAGCTGCCATGGGCTACATCTGTGCAGGAGTTCTAGGTTCTTTTGGAGCCATTTTCTCTGTCTTGAACAGCCTTCACAACTGTCAAAATTCATCCAAAGGTGTTTGATTTTATTTCTGTATTATCCCACTGTCCTTTCCTGTGTCACCTTTCTAGCATCCTAATTAAGTCTTACTACTACAGCTTTCTCTTAGGGTCTGGAATTTAATTGTGTAAAGATGCTTATTTTGTACTAGTCTTTAAGATTATTTTAGTTATTTTTATTATCTTATATGCCATATATATTCAAATATTACAACCTCTATCTCAGTAATAATGAGCTTCATAGTGGTTCCTCAGCACTTACAATGAATTGTTTCTAATTCTATGGATTCTTAAGTTCCTTATGTAAAACAGCATAGTGTTTTCATATTATCTGAACAAGTCTTTCATGTTTTATCATCTAGAGCTGGCTTACACTATATAATACAATACACCATATAATACAATATATATAATACAATATAATAATATAACACAATATATTACACTATATAATACAATACAGTTTTTCCTCTGTTGCTTAGTAAATGGCAAGAGAAAATATCTTTATATATGTAGAAGCAATGGTAATTTATATTACATAACTAATACCAGTTTAACATCTGTGACATGGAAGAAAAGTAAGATGTGCCCACATATCCTAATATTCGTGAACATTCAGTATAGTGTCTAACATGTAGTAGACTCAAACTTTGCTTTGAAATTTAAAACGTTTTTGGATACTTGTGATTCACAGTTTCTTGAATCCACAGATTTGGAAATCATGAATAATTAGGATTGATTAAATATCTTTGTTGTCATCTATATGTAGTTATATATAACTAAATACCATTTCAGTCAAGCATTGATGTCATACGTGATGGTGGTAGCACTAAATTATGGTGACTGTGTGCCAAGTACTGTTGTATACTCTTCAGTTTTATAAGCATAGTCTGAGGTGTTTTTACAACAAAGTTGCGTAGCAATTAATTTCTTTAGTGTTTCATCCTCATTTTTACTTTTCATTATCCATGCACTTTGAGACTCTTTTTTGTTTTCTTTTGCTTTGCTTTTTTGTTTGTTTGTTTTTGTTTGTTTGCTTGTCTACATCTGGCTTGAACTACAGAGTGAGCCCATAGGATAGGTTTTTAAGCAACTGACACCTGAAAGCTACACTTTGAGAAACGATTAATTTTCTTCAAGAGAGGTGCCTGCCACTTTAAATATTGACACAGAGGTTTATTTCAGTCTTCTCCAAAGAAGGATTTCTGAGGAGGTTAATATTCTTTGTGTCAATAATAAAAAGAAAGCAAACAGTCTAAGAACTGAAGTGCCAAAGCATGGCTTGGTAAGGGAGATGATTAAACTGAAAGATAGGAAACATTTGGGACATCACATTTTCCTGTGGTTTATAAATATTTTTGGACATATTTTTATTTTTTCCAAAAATAATTTCTTTGGTTATCATAAAGCTAAATAATTGTGCTGAGAAATGTATCTTACAATGTAAAAATAAGAAAAATGTCTCACTTCACTACACATATAATTTGTATAGTACGAATATACTGTGAAATAAATTTGTTGGTTGGGGCAGAACCAAGATGGCCACCAGCATGCACAGTTTCTGAGCTGTGGAAGAGCTGAACGCCTGAGTGGGTAAGTAGAAGAACTTCTGAAGCCAGGGAAATGACGGAGAGGCTTTCTAAACGATAGGGAATATTGCACGAGGTGAGAACTTTGGTCTCAGGTCACCCTGACACTTGTTTGGGGACGGAGAGAAACAATCTTTTGATCTTCTGGTACTCCCTTATCTTGGACCTCCCTCCTCCTCCTCCTCCTCCTCCTTGGCACAGTGGACTCAGCAGCTAAGACGGAGCCCCTAGCCCCTTAGTGGCAACTGCCAGCTGTACCAGTCTTGGAGTCCCAGACCCGCAGCACCATTCTCATAGGGTCCCAGGTCTGCTAACCACCATACTGGCTCCACAGGGTCACCCAGCCACTGACTGAACAGCCAGCCCAAACCCTCAGAGACATATTATTTGCTATATACCCACCAAAGCCCAGCAAACACACCATACAAGCTAGGCACATCAGGTGCTTGGACTCCCAGGCCTGAAGAGCACAATGGAGGGCACCCAGGACTTCCCAGAAGGCATGTGGACCGGCAGCCCAGTCTCCAGCTCCAGCTGGACTTCCTAACCTGGCGGCTGCAGCAACACTGAGCTGGCAGAAGACGTCAGTACTCCTGCATAAGACCAAGCAGGACCAAACCAGACAGTAGAGAGCCCAGATACCCCGATCCTTACCGATGTGTGACCTGCTTAAGAGTGAGTACACACTTGAGTGTCTGCAGAGCCCCAGATCCAGGGTCCTTCTAAAATAGAAGGCAGGCATCAGACCCCTCTCACTCACATACCCACTGTGGGAAACAGAGGGTAACTTGGAACATGGAAACCCCTGCTCTGCAGGTCCAACTGAGGAGTTAAGGCAGTTAATGCCGGAAATTGCACAGCTACCATCACCAGCGCCGGCTAAATATACAGTGCATGCACAAATAACCACCTAGAGGCGTGCAAGGCAGAGCTCCTCCCATACACTCAAGGGTGCAACATTCTCTATCACTCTGTCACTCAAGACACACTTCCACGCACACTACCACACACACACACACACACACACACACACACACACATACACACAAGCAAATGGCCCAACTGAAAGCCCTAGGAAAAAAAAAAGAAGCAAATACACCAAAGAGGAGTAGACGGCTCAAAATATTCAAACTCAGGGCTGAAATCAATCAATTAGAAACAAATACAACTATTCAAAGAATCAATGAAACCAAGAGCTGGTTCTTTGAGAAAATCAACAAGATAGACAAACCTTTACCCAAACTAACTAAAAAGCAGAGAGAAACTATCCAAATTAGCAAAATCAGAAATGAAAAGGGGGACATAACTACAGACAGTGAGGAAATCCAAACAATCATTAGGTCTTCCTACAAAAGCCTATATGCCACAAATTTCGAAAACCTAAAAGAAATGGACAATTTTCTAGATAGAATCCATCTACACAAAAGTCAAGATCAGGTATAAAGACTGAATAGTCCTATATCCCCAAGGAAATAGAAGCAGTCATCAACAGTCTCCCTCCAAAAAAAAGAGCCCTGGGCCAGATTGTTTCAGTGTAGAATTCTGGCAGACCTTCAAAGAAGTGCTAACTCCAAATCTCTCCAAACTATTCCATAAAATAGAAACAGAAGGAACATTACCAAACTCATTCTATGGTGCCACACTCACTTTGATTCTTAAACCACACGAAGACCCAACAAAAAAGAGAACCTCAGACCTACCTCTCTTATGAACATTGATGTTAAAATACTCAATAAAATACTTGCAAACTGAATCTAAGAATAGATCAAAGATATCATTCACCATGACCAAATAGGCTTCATCCCAGGCATGCAAGGGTGGTTCAACATACGGAAATCCATCAATGTAATCCACCACATAAACAAACTGCTGTATATTGCCTTTACTATGTTTAGATATGTGCCTTGTATCCCTGATCTCTCCAAGACTTTAAACATGAATGGGTGTTGGACTTTGTCAAATGCTTTTTCGGCATCTAAGGAGATGATC
>REGO01000132.1:2781879-2801616 GCA_010120015.1 Rhombomys opimus | reverse complement strand
TCAATGGAACCGAATAGAAGACCCAGACATAAACCCACACACCTATGAATACTCGATATTTGACAAAGAAGCCAAATCCATTCAATGGAAAAAAGACAGTACCTTCAACAAATGGTGCTGGACCAACTGGATGTCTACATGCAGAAAAATGAAAATACATCCATATTTATCACCCTGCACAAAACTAAAGTCAAAGTGAATCAAGGACCTCAACATAAAACCAGATACTCTAAATCCGTTGGAAAGAAAAGTGGGGAACAGCCTAGAACTCATTGGCACAGGAGACAACTTCCTGAACAGAATACCGACAGCACAGGCTCTAAGAGCAACAATCAATAAATGGGACCTCATGAAATTGAAAAGCTTCTGTAAAGCAAAAGACACAGTCATCAAAACAAAACCACTGCCTACAGATTGGGAAAGAATCTTCACCAACCTTTTATCTGAAAGAGGACTCATATCCACTATATATAAAGAACTAAAGAAGCAGAAAAGCAACAAACCAAGTAATCCCATTAAAAAATGGGGAACAGAGCTAAACACAGAATTCTCGAAAGAGGAACAATAAATGGCAGAGAAACACTTAAAGAAATGCTCAACCTAGCCATTAGGGAAATGCAAATCAAAACAACCCTGAGATTTCACCTTACACCCATCAGAATGGCCAAGATGACAAACTCAAGTGACAACACATGTTGGAGTGGTTGTTGTGAAAGGGGAACCCTCCTCCATTGCTGGTGGGAATGTAAACTGGTACAACCACTTTGGAAGTTGATCTGTCACTTTCTCAGACAATTAGGAGTAGTGCTACCTCAAGACCCAGGTATACCACTCCTAGGTATATACCCAAAATTTGCTCAAGTACACAACAAGGACATTTGTTCAACCATGTTTGTAGCAGCTTTATTTGTAATAGCCAGAACTTGGAAACAACCCAGATGTCCATCAACAGAGGAATGAATACAGAAATTGTGGTATTTTTACACAGTGGAATCAACCAGCAATCAAAAAAGAGGAAATCATGAAATTTGCAGGCAAATGGTGGGATCTAGAAAAGATCATTCTGAGTGAAGTATCCCAGAAGGAGAAAGACAAACTTGGTATATACTTGCTTATATAGACCTACAAGGTATGATGAACATAATAAAATCTACACACCTAAAGAAGATAATCAAGAAAGTGGACATGGGTGAAGATGATCAATCCTTATTTAGAAAGACAAATGGGATGTGCATTGAATGTATGAAAGGAGTCTACCGCAAAAGGTATCTGAAAGACTCTACCTAGCAGTGTTTCAAAGCAGACACTAAGACTCATAACCAAACCCTCGGCAGAGTGCAGGGAATCATATGAAAGAAGGGGAGTTATATGATATGAAAAGCATAGGAGCTCTACAAGTACCAAATATATCTGGGCACAGGGTCTTTTCTGAGACTGACACTCAACCAAGGACCATCTATGGATATAATATAGAACTTCTGCTCGGATGCGGCCCGTGGTAGCTCAGTAACCAAGTAGTTTTCCAAAGTAAGGGGAACAAGGACTATTTCTAACAGGATCTCAAGGGCAGGCTCTTTGACCCCCTCCCAGGGGAGGAGCAGTCCTGTTAAGCCACAGAGGAGGACTTTGCAGCCGGCCCTGAAGATACCTGATAAAACAGGGTCAAATGAATGGGGAGGAGGTCCTCCCCTATCAGTGGACTTGGAAAGGAGCAGGGAGGAGACCAGGGAGGGAGCTGGGGGGGGAGGGAATGGGGGAGCAGGATACAGCTGGGACACAGAGTTAACAAATTATAACTAAAAAGAAAAAGAAAAATAAAAAAAGAAAAGAAATAAATCAAAAGATCATTTTGAGTGAGGTATCCCAGAAGGAGAAAGACACACATGGTATATACTCCCTCATATTGTCCTATAAGATATGATAAACAGAATTAATAAAATGTAACTGATAAAAATAAAAAAATAAAAAAAAAGATAAAAAAAAGATATGATAAACATAATGAAATCTATATGCCTAAAGAAGATAAACAAGAAAGAGGACCCGGGGAAAGATGATCAATCCTCACTTAGAAAGACAAATGGGAGGTGCATTGGATGTAGGAGAAAACAAGTAACAGGACAGAAACCTACCAAAGAGGGCCCTGAAAGACTCTACCTAGCAGTGTATCACAGCAGATACTAAGACTCATAACCAAACCTTCAGAAGAGTGCAGGGGACCATATGTAAGAAGTAGGAGTTTGTATGACGTGGAAAGGATAGGAGCTCCACAAGGACCAGATATATCTGGGCACAGGGGTCTTTTCTGAGACTGACACTCTAACAAGGACCATGTATGGATATGACCTAGAACCTCTAATGGGATGAAGCCTGTGGTAGCTCAGTAACCAATTGGTTTCCCATAGTAAGGGGAACAGGGACTATTTCAGACAGGAACTCAATGGCAGCCTCTTTGACCTCCCCACCCCCCAAAGGAAGGAGCAGTCCTGCTAGGCCACAGAGGGGGACTTTTCAGCCAGTCCTGAAGATACCTAATAAAACAGGGTCAGATAAAAGGGGAGGAAGTCCTCCCCAATCAGTGGACTTGGAAAAGGGCAGGGAGAAGATGAGGGAGGTAGGAAGGGTTTGGGAGGGAATGAGGAAGCAGGATACAGTTGGAATACAGAGTTAATAATATGTAACTAATAAAAAAATAAAGAAAGAAAAATAAAGAAATAAATTTGTTACATTGAAATTGAAAAACTCTAGTGCAAAAAATCTTCGATATAAAATTAGTAGCTTCTACAACACTAAAACATTTAGAAAAGTCATACACAAATATATTTTATGCTTAATAAAATACACATACAGATGGATAGGCTGGGTAGTTAGGTAGACAGATAGATGATAGATAGATAGATAGATAGATAGATAGATAGATAGATAGATAGATAGATAGATAGATAATAGATAGATAGATAGATAATAAATAGTTTAAATTACTTTATGACCCTTGGAGTAATAATACTTCTCCCAAGAGGCACATAATGTGTAATAAAAATATCAGTGCAACATATGGGAAACTTCCCTTCAATTGACTAGGATATTCCAAGTTTCCCCAAACAATAAATGCTATTTCAGTTTCATGTGGTTTCCAATCAGAACTTGAATATAAACCCTTATAACAGAAGACACCGCACACTTCAGACAACGGGGGGATTTCAACAAGAATTAAACAGGAAGCACTTTCCTTGAGGACATTCTTTCTAGGCAGGTTATCACCTTTGCTCTCACAGTAATAAAAGTGCTGGGCACAAGAATTAAACAGGAAGCACTTTCCTTGAGGACATTCTTTCTAGGCAGGTTATCACCTTTGCTCTCACAGTAAGAAAAGTGCTGGGCAATCTGAGTTGAAAGAAGACAACCAGTAGTCCAATAGTCCTACCTAGGTGAAAGTCCTGTGCACCCCAATCATAACTAGCTTGCCAAGATATCTGCTGTGCAAATTCTGCACTTACCCTTTGGCAGTAACCAAAAGATGTTTAACTAGGTGTAAGATCATTCAGTAGGAAGATATTCATGTGTGGTTCTGTAATTCCCAGCCATTTTTAAATGACTGGAGAGATAAAAACCCTAGAGAGGTATCTATTATTTCCCATTGTCCAAACTGGTATAATTTTCAACTGCATTATTAAAATGTGTCCTTGTAATACTAGGTAAATGTAGGTATTTTCCATCATCAGAAAATTTTTTCCTGACACAGAAACCATCAGCTGCAATCCGCAGGCATCAGAATGCAGCGAAGAACACACTGTAGGGTTCACATTTCCAACTGATCCATCTAAATTGAAACCCCTACATCAAATGTTCAGGCAATATCACAGAGGAAGGAGGGGGAAGACTGTAAGAACCAGGGGACTAGAACTCTGCTGATGAATAGTGCCTTGTATCAGGTTATGTTGAGCTAACAAAATCTCAACAATATTGCTACATATACGAAGACCAACATAATGGCACCACCTGTTGACATGATAACGCAGATGGAAAAATATCATAGGGCTTCTCCCTTAAAAGAAGAACTATATAGAATTGATGACCGCTGAGAGAGGGAGAATAAGTTTTCTCTTTGGATGAGCTCCTAGATAGATTATTCAAACCAAAGTTGTCAGCAAGAAACCATTAATACTATGTAAAAATAACAACTAAGAAAACAAAGAAAGGTCATGAGTTTGGACTTGGTTGAGGAAAGGATGTGAGGTAGAGAAGAAATACTGACAATGCTATGTGTGTCAGGGAATCTTAAAAAAAGAAAAACAAAAATCAAACATTTAAGGAACAAGTGGAAAATAGCATATACAACAGTTGAGAAAAGATATTTTAAACATAAAGCATTATACATAGTATAACAATAACTACTAAATATGAAGCACATTTTCTTTTCCAACTATGATGGTTAAAAACAAATTTATAGGAAAACTTTAGATTTTAAAAACATAAAATATCAAATAAGATCTGCAAATCTCACTTGTAACCTTGGTAATGTAAAAACTATTAAAACTCTGAGTTGTCATCTTATACTTAGCAAGTTAGATGATCTAAAATAGTTTGTTTTACCTCAAATTTGGTAGATAAATTTAGTTATATATTTTTTGAGTTATGTAGGTTTATGACCTTTAGCTTAGCCATTTGTCAATAGTCAAATAGTAAACTTGACTATATATTCTTTCCAATATCCCAACATAGTGATAGCTATAATTTTTACCTCATTAATCTCAAATATATGTCTATTAAAACATATATCAAGTTAATCTCAAATATATGTCCCTCAGGGTTGTCATATTGATCACAATTTAAACCACAGATATGCTTACAGAAATAAAATAAATGTCGTTTTTCATAACAGAAAAAATATTATATAATAAGTATACTGAAAGTACAAGCCTCTACATGGACAATTTGGAAATATAACATTTTATTTATTTGTTTTTACAAATTTTTTCTCCCATGTAATTTTAGGCATTATGTAAAATCTGCCAGTTCCAAAAATAAACAACTAAACAAAGAATTAGGTTTGAAAGAAAGGTGAAGCTGCTAAGTGACTATTCCCGCTTTTGTTAAAAACAAAACCACACTATACAGAATAGAACAATGAAAGCCTGAAAAGTCAGATCTGTAAGAGGGTTAATAAAGATTTCCAAAATACTATTTGGCATCTACTGGCTCCAGATCTGTTAATTATAAGGTCAATATTAAGGCATTATGATCCATCAAATGGGCCACTTAAGAGCTATAGGCAATATTACAAACATGACTGACCAAACAAAGCTATATCTTAATCACAAATGTAGCATTTAAAAGGCTGTTACTTCAGTGCACAGGCATTTGTTAGTAGGAAATAGTATCATAAATATTAGGAAGAGCTATCTGAGAAGGACACTGTGCCATTACTGAGATTATTTTAAAAAGTCTAAAATATACATCTTTTTCATTCAAGGTGCTATAACTTAGCTGAGAGTATTAGCCTTTTAAAAATCATTATTATTATTTATTATAATTTATTCACTTTGTATCGCAGCTGTAGTCGTTTCCCTCATCTCCTCCCAGTCCCATCCTCTCTCCCCCTTCTCCTCTCCCCACCATATGTGCCTTCCCTAGTCCACTGATAAAGAAGGTCCTCCTCTCCTACTCTCTGACCCTAGCCTATCAGGTCTCATGAGGACTGTCTGGATCCTTTCTTTGTGGCCTAGTAAGGCCATGTCTCCAGGGGGGAGGTGATCAAAAAGCAGGCATCTGAGTTCATGCCAGTGACAGCCCCTGCTCCCCTTACTAGGGAATAAAAAGCATGCTGGGGACCATAATATTTTATTATTAAAGCACAATACAGTGTAATCATTGCATACAGTCATGTAAACATTACCATTATTTAAGATGAACATAATATTGAATATGTTTTAGTATTGCACATATGTGTTGTAAAATATGAAAACACAAATATATGAGCTTCCAGTTGATCCTATGACACTTATATTTTGGGGGAAAGTGTCTTTGCTGTAAGAGTAAATATTGGTTTAAGTCAATAACAATTTCTGAAATATATGTGATAAATAGCATTTGAAAGGGAATGTATACTTGGTAGATTGCCATATTAGTGTGTGCAGGAAGAAATCTTATGTGCAAGATGAAATCCTGTGTATATTAGGTTTCTATAGTCACAATAATAGACAATCATATCTTACACACTTGAAACTACGCATATTTATCTCATATTAGTCAGCATTGGTACCCACATCAGTTTCATAAAGGAAACAGTCAAGTGGTAAGAGGTTAATACTTTCCCTGAAGGTGACAGTGGAGTCTACATTTCTGGCATCTCCAATTATTGGTCATAGCCACCCCTTTGCTTTTAATCATAACTCCATTCTGTTTTCCTCTCAATTTATCCTACCTCTTAATCTTCCTCCCAATGGTACCTTATTTTCAGCTGGATAGTTCCACATCTACTTTAATGTCCTGTGCACATACATAATTTCATGTTTCCATATGAAATCTAGGTATCACAGATAAGAGTTAACACGTCCTATTTATCACTATAAGACTGGCAATTTTATTAACACAATAACTTCCAGGTGTATGCATTTTCCTTCAAATGATATAACTTTGTCCTCTTTGGTCTACTTCCTATTAAGACACTTGTTCATGGACCTGAATAGCTTCTGTAAAGCAAAAGACACTGGGATCAGAACAAAACAACAGCCTACAGACTGGGAAAGGATCTTCACCAACCCTTTATCTGACAGAGGGCTAATATCCAGATTATATAAAGAACTAAAGAAGGTAAAAAGCAACAAATCAAGCAATCCAATCAAAAAATGGGGTACATAGTTAAACAGATAATTCTCTGTAGGGGAATATAGAATGGCAGAGAAACACTTAATGAGATGCTCAACATCCTTAGCCATCAGGGAGATGCAAATCAAAACGACCCTGAGATTTCACCTTACACCCATCAGAATGGCCAAGAAGTGGGAAGTAGTAAGAGCTGGAGTGGACAGGAACCACACAAGGAAAGCAACAAAACCAGGAAATTTGAACACATCCCAGAGACTCGTACTCCAACCAAGGACCATGCATGGAGATAACCTAGAACCCGTGCACAGATGTAGCACATGACAGTTTAGTGTCCAAGTGGGTTACATAGTAATGGGAAAAGGGACTGCCTCTGACAGAATCTGATTGGCCTGCTCTTTGATCACTTCCCCCTGAGGTGAGAGCAGCCTTACCAGCCCACAGAAGATGACAATGCAGCCACTCCTGATGTGATCTGATAGACTAAGATCAGAAGGAAGGAGAAGAGGACCTTCCCTATCACTGGACTTGGAGAGGGGAATGCATGAAGAAGGGGGAAGGAGGGTGGGATCAGGAAGGGAGGAGGGAGGGGCTTATAGGGGGATACAAAGTGAATAAAGTATAATTAATAATAATAATAAAAGAATTTTCAAATGGCTATTTATTAAATTCTCTAAAAAAGGGATTGAAAAAAAAAGATCAAAATCTCAAGTGACAACACATGCTGGAGAGGTTGTGGAAAAGGGGAACCCCCCTACATTGCTGGTGGGAATGTGAACTTGTACAACCACTTTGGAAATCAATCTGGCACTTTCTCAGACAATTAGGAATAGTGCTCCCTCAAGATACAGCTATGCCACTCCTAGGCATATATCCAAAAGATGCTCAAGTACTCAACAAGGACATTTGTTCAACCATGTTTGTAACAGCTTTTTTTCATAATAGCCAGAACCTGGAAACAACCCAGATGTCCCTCAATGGAGGAATGGATACAGAAATCTTGGTACATTTATACAATGGAATACTACTCAGCAATTAAAAACAAAGAAATCATAAAATTAGCATGCAAATGGTGTGATCTAGGAAAGATCATCCTGAGTGAGCTATCCTAGCAGCAGAAAGACACACACGTTATATACTTACTTATAAGTGGGTACTAGACCTATAATAAGATAGGATAAGCATACTAAAATCTGTACATCTAAAGAAGATAAACAAGAAAGAGGAACCGGGGATAACTGGTCAATCTTCACTTAGAAAGACAAATGGGATGGACATTGGAAGTAGGAGAAAACTAGTAACAGGACAGGAGCCTACCACAGAGGGCCTCTGAAAGACTCTACCTAGCAGTGTATTAAAGCAGATGATGAGACTCATAACCAAACCTTGGATAGAGTGCAGGGAATGATATGAAAGAAGAGGGGGGTTAGTAGGACCTGGAGAGGACAAGATCTCCACAAGGGCTCAGCAATCTTTTCTGAGACTGTTTCTCCATCCAAAACCATGTATAGATATAACTTAGAACCTCTGCTCAGGTGTAGCTCATGGCAGCTCAGTATCAAAGTGGGTTCTCTAGTAAGAGGAACAGGGACTGTTCCTGACATGAACTCAATGGCTGGTTCTTTGACCCAACCCTGAGGGAGGAGCAGCCTTGCTAGGCCACAGAGGAAGACATTACAGCCAGTCCTGATAAGACCTGCTAAGCTAGGGTCAGATGGAAGGGAAGGAGGATCTCCCCTATCAATGGACTTAGAGAGGGGCAGGGAGGAAATGAGGGAGGGAGGTTGGAATTTGGAAGGGATGAGGGAGGAACCTACAGCTGGGATACAAAGTTAATAAACTATAACTAATACAAAAAATTAAAATTTATTCAAAAAAGACACTTGTGAAAGATTTATGGCTCATCTGGAAGATCCAGGATAAATTTTTTTACCATCTTATTTATTCAAAAATGTTAACATATAAAATCACATGCACATTTCCTAGATACTGGGAAATTGAATCACTCCAGGTAGACGGTGATGTTAACCTTCATTTAATAAAAAAGCAAAAGAGTAAAATTTAACAAAAAGCCAAATCTGCTAAGTTTTAATTCCTACAGACAAGTAACCAGCAATAAACAGTAATAAAGCGAGGTCCTTGACTAAACCATCCTTCCATTGATATCATAGGGCAAGGAATTATAACAATAAAGTGTTATGAAGACTATGAAGAAAATAATAAGAATATTAATGAGAGATGCTACATCTAAAAGACCTTCCTGACTCATTTTAGTTACTACAAGGGGAGTGGTTAACTTGACCCGAAAAGAACCAAGAAAACTGTTACAGAGGTCAGGGGCATGAAACCAGCAGCTGGAAAGGAGCTTGCAGCATTCTGAGTTTTTGATATTTCTTTGCCCAACTTGCTTTGTTGTCTTTGAAGACTAACAGTGGTAAATTCTAGATTCAAATCAATACTTTGGATCTGAGGCTATTAAATTTTAGTCATTTGCATTAACTTGAATAGACTATTGCATTTAGGTGTTATAAGGCAGCATTTGTCCAAGATGTATAAATACAATGAGATAGTTTACAATATATTCAAAGTAGTCAAACATCAATTACAGATATCAGTGAGAAGGAAGTTTCTTAACAAAAAAAAAAAACAGTGAAATGTATAATGATTAAAACACTTGAAGATCCTTACCATTCCACAAATATACATTTTTCAAAGCCCATGGAAATGAAAAGAATCTTTGTGCCAGAAAGACATAATAGCAAGGTCACTTATTGAACAAAAATAATTTGCAGGTGAGGAAAGGTGAATCTGGCTGGAGAATCCTGAAAGAAGAAAATAAATGAGGAAATATAATCGATAGATGAAGGGCAGGAGGTCGGTAACCACTGGCAATGCTGATTTTAGTAGGAATTTAAAATGAATATGTAAAGGTTCTTTTTTGAAGAGTATTTCTTCCAAGTATAATAGAAGTTAAAACACTGCAGAGAAAATATTCAAAACAATTTGCAATTGAATATTTTTTGCCTAAAAAATATTTTAAGATGTAGACGGAGGGTCAGAGTCTAAGAGTTTTGATGATCTTGTTGAGAACTGTGAAATTGTAACAGCACTCACACAGCACATGTTTTTAAAAAGACCAAAGAAGGAACTTTATAGAGTTCCTTCATAGAATCTGATCCTGTGTCTTGATTTACATTTGATATCTGAACATCAGGAAACTGTGTGATTCAAGCATGTACACACTTTTGTCATCATTTGGCCTAGCCTATTTTTTTCACAGCATATCAAAAAAAGAAAATTAGCACTCAATAATGAAATGAATTCTTCCTGTGAATTATTTGTTCAAAACAAGGTATAATTTATGAAGTTACAACACTGGGAACAATAGAAACTTAAAGGTGGTGCATATCTATTCTCAGTTGAAAATATTTGTTTTTAAAAGCATTGTTTAAAAAGATAAGCAGATCACTATGAGTTTGAGGCCAGCCTGATCTATACAAAGTGAGTCTAGGATAGCCAAGGCTACACAGAGAAACCCTTTCCCACAAAGTAAACAAAACAGACAAACAACAACAAAAAATGAAGAATAGTTAAACTGTTGGAAAGTATTTGCTTCCAAAAAAATTTATATATTCAGTTTTTTTTCAGGTAATTTTTTATATTATTTTAGCAAAAACATAGTTTTAAATTTTGATTTCTAGCTTGACTTAGATTTTTTTTCTGGAATTAGAAACATATCTGAGTAGTTAAAAATTCCTATTCTTTATTTTGAAATTTTGCTAAATATTGATACCCTGTTTGTTTACCATTGTAACTAAATTTTCAACTCTGCGTCAATCAAGCAAAAATGGAAGCATGGGTGATGGAACCATTCACTTTATTTGCAGCAGTTTCAGCTTTGCCTATGCAGAAATCTGAGGCCTAAACCTTGCTGGAAACAATGAATGAGATACCAACTGAAAAGTTATATGAGTAAAATATCACTGCCAAAATAAAAACAATAAGCATGTTTCCATTATGTTTATACAACAATTTCACTCACATGTTTCCATGTAATTTTCTGTTAAAAGCTGTAGGAGGTTTCTAACATGGCCTGAGATATGATATCAACCGCAGTGACTTGACAGGTATTCACGTAGCCACTGAGCATGAGCATGAGTCTCGAGAGAAAGTGGGTCATCTGCTGGCCAGGTTCTAGAATATGTTGCTTTTTTTATTACCCTCAAGTCCTACAGTGCTCTGCCACCCACTACACAAAGGTTTAGACAAGTTATTATAAGATATAACTTACACAAAAATTGCAGCTAGTTGTCTGCATTGTGGACTCCAGAGTTACAGATTCAACCAAGCACACATAGAAGACACTGAGAAAATGTACTATGTACTAAGCTGCTATATAAATTCTTCTTGTCATTATTCCCTTAAAAAACTGAATTATAATCATTAATATGGCATTTCTATTGCATTGAGTACCATAAATAACATAGAGAAGATTTAAAACATTCAGGACAATTTTATAGGCTGTATACATGATACTCTGTGGATTTTAGTATATGAAGAATATTTGGTACCAGTTCCCAATGGAAGCCAAAAAAAATGGCTGTAATTACCTTAATTTTTAATAGATTATCTTTTTATCCTCATTTTGAGGATTTTCTTATTTGGCATTTATCTATTCAATTAAAAGTTCTTTTTTCAATGTTGAAAAAATGATACCAATTTCCAAGCATAATGTCACCGGCCAGTAGTGACACCTGAATACCATCTGAGAGAGGGCTGGGGAGAGAGAGACAGGGTGACACAGAGAAGGACACCAAGTCTACATGCTGATCAAAGTCTTGATTTAATGGATGTCAGGTTAACACTTAAGTAGGCAAAAAAGTACAAGCAGTTTCTCAAGCAGGCAGTTTTACTTAGCCAAAACATGAGGGCTCGCTCAGGGTTACACAGAGCCTGCTGTCTGGTTAATATGGTTGCATAGAGTTTCTCAGGGTCAGAGCAGTCCTCTGTATGACCACCAAGGTCAGTCTATGAGAGACTGGACTTTGGAAAACAGACAGAGCCAAGAGGCTGAATGCCAATTTGCCAATAACTCTAAAAAGGCTGCCACAATTCCTCCCTTTCGATTTAAAACAAAGGGACTGTGCCTGTCTTAGGTGAGGGTGATTCCCAATAAATACTCTGCCCGTCATGGGAGAATCCCACTTATAGGGGGATTTCCATGTTTGAGGTTGGTAAATATCTGATCACCCAGAACCTGTCATTGACTAACCGGCCCATCACACAGGAAAGGAGAGGTTAAAACTGACTTTTGAGCTGGGCAAGCCAAGTCCCTACCTGGGGCGAGGGAGTCATAGCATGCCACTGTTCAAAGGCATTAAATCTAGCTTGGAATTGTTGAGCTCAGTGGACACATCTGGCAATTACAAAGATGAATAGTACCAGACCAGCCAAACAAAGGTGTATTAACATGTACAGGGAGAACAAGAGGGGGACTGGGCACTAAGTCCCAAAGGTGTAATTCAGCCTTCACTGGATGAATCAGCTGCAGCAGTATCAGCAATATTGTCACTTGGGGAACGATCTTGTTCTCTGTTATAATCCACTTGTTGCACCAGTCTCTTTGGTAGCCATCAAGCAGCATCTTTTACCTGAAAAACAAAGCAAAACAAAACAAAACAAAACAAAACAAAACCCCACAAACATATCCTCGTCCCCAAATTAAAATGGGGTCGGGTCCATGCCATGTTTTATTTAAGGGATCCCTCCATTTAACCATGGAGGTTTCAGGGTGCCAAAAATGTTTAGCTGAAGATTTGACATGTTTGTCCAAAGTTAAAAAATTTAAATTGAGCTCTGGATGAACAAGGAGGACATAATTCCCCCTTTGTTTGTCCTTTGTAAATACATCTTAATGGTGGCATGGGCACGTTTAACCATGCCTTGGCCCATAAGATTGTAAAGAATACCTGTTACATGCTTAATATTTAATTTTTTGCAAAAACTTTGAAAAGCTTTGCTCGTATAAGCTGGTCCATTGTCAGCTTTAATTTGGTATGGCATGTCAAGAACAATGAAGGCAGCCAAACACTGATCTATAACATGGCGGGCAGCTTCTTAGATTGCAAGGTAGAAAAATAAATCTTGTATAGGTATCAATAGTTACATGAATAGATTTTAATTTTTTAAATTTTATAAAATGAGTCACATCCATCTACCATAGCTGACTTGGGGTCAGCCCTCAGGGGTTAACCCCAAGATGAGGTACTGGACAGAAAACATCATAATTGTTATAAATTTTTAACACATTTTTTTGGCTTGTTTTTTGGTAAGGCCATAAGTTAAACATAAGGAATGACTACTAAAATGATGCAATTCATGAGTCAATTGAGCTTTTTCTATAGGTGTTTCTTGAGCCAACGTTATTAAGGTTTAACAGTAGTCTGATTACCTAGAGCAAGAGGTCCAGGGAGGCCAGAATGGGCTCTAACATGAATAATAGCAAAAGGATTATGACGAGCCTGAATAGTCTTTGAATCTGAGCAAACATTTGACTAGCCCAGATGGTAGAAAGAATCTGGCCTGCTGTTTTAAACTTAGTAGAATAACACTATCAGTAAACAAATTAAAAGGCTCAGAAAAATGTTGTGAAACTGTGTGGATAGTCACCAATTCGGTAAGTTGAACAGATAACCTTGGAACTTGAAAAATAACTTTTTGTCTATTAACAGTATAGCCAGCTTTTTCTTTAGCATTACCATAAAAAAAATGGAACAAACATTTTTTAAAGGTTTATTTTAAACTGTGGTAGGAAAAACTACATTGTGTAAAGTTAAAAATTGAAATCTTATTGGAAGGGTAATGATTATCTACTTGTCCTGTAAATCCAGCCAAAGAAAGTAACCGTTTATCTGAATTGACATAAAGTCAATTAATTTACACTTTACTATACGGTATAATAATCTTGGAAGGCTCAATTTCAAAGTAAGCCCTTGCCTGGGTGTGTCCCGACACAATGACTTGGGCAATAACCTCATAATAAGGCAAAATTACTTTATTGTGACTAGCTGACAAGTGGATCCACAGAGAGGATTAGATTGCCATAACAATCCAGTAGGAGTTGACTGTGTTTGAAATACAAGTAATAGGAGAGGAGTATCTGGATCCCAATATGTTACAAATTGATTTTTTAAAGCGTTTTCCACTAACAATAATGCATCTTGAGCCTCTGGAGTCAATTTTTTGGGGGAGGTAGGAATTGTATCCCCTTTAAGAATATTAAACAATGGCATAAGTTGTCCAGTGGTTAATTTTAGATATGGCCTAAGCCAATTTATATACCCCAGTAATTTTTGAAAGTCATTAAGAGTCTTTAAATTATTTTTTAAATTTGTACTTTTTGATGCTTAATAGCCAGAGGAAATAAACTGAAACCTAAATAACTATATGGATCTCTAGTTTGTACCTTTTTTTGGAATAATTTTTAATCCTGCTTGGGACAAAGTATTAGATAGATCTGTATAGCAAGTTGTAACATCTTGAGCTATAGGTGAGGCTCATAAAATATCATCCATATAATGAATGATATAAATAGAAGGCCATTTTTTTTGTACTGGACTAAGGGCATTAACTACAAATTGTTGACATAAAGTAGAACTATTTGCCATGCCCTGTAGCAACATTTTTTTTTTTTAGTAATAACGTGTTATGGATATTTTAAAATTAATGGAAGATAGAATAAAAGTAAACTCATGACAATCTTTAGGTGTAAAGGAATGGGGAAAAAAGCAGTCTTTTAAATCTAAAATAATCCTGTAAGTGTTTTGAGGAATCCCACTAGGTGATGGCATGTTCTCATAATTATTATAGTCTCAGTTTTTAAATCTCATAATAATCTAGATATGTTAGATCTCTTTTTAATTACAAAAATGGGTGTGTTCCACTGTGCGTTAGAGGGAACTATATGCCCTATAATGGTTAACAATGATCTGAATATAACCCTGTATAACCCTGGGCTAATATGGACCTGTAGTCCCTTTTTCCCTTTAAAAAAGCATAAGCAAACACTTTGCATTGAAGAATCTCCAGCCTTTTTAAATGAAGAACAATATATTTTACAGGTTTTTTCCTGACAATGTACATTGTAATAACTGCAGTTTTTTTTTAATTGGCTCAAAGAGCATGGCTTTGTTTTACTTTGCAAAATTAATAACATAAATACCAAGGTCTTTTGACCTCCCCCAAAGGGTTGAGAAACTGTTCCAAGTTCTTTGTTAGACTGCCCAAAGGTTATTATTTTAAAATACCTGATAAATTTTAAAATGTTTTATAGAATTTATCTCCGATGGTTTAGGACCAAACTTAGAGGTGCTGATTTAAACCGTCTCATGTCCAAAAATATCAATATCATTAGTCCAATTCTACAGATAAACATACATACACAGATAAACATACACACATACACATACATTAGGAACATAGAAATCCGACATTGCCACCTTGGAGTAACCAGAATACCCAAATACCAGGACTTGACCGGCCCCTACTGGACACAAGTCCCACAGATTGCAGAAGGAGTGGACCCCCTCATGGGCCCCCTCCACACACATAGATTCCATGGCCCTCTCCACAGCTTCCAGATGGAGAGCGAGCTCCAGCAGCCCATTTTCTCTCCAGAGTAGGGTCCCAGCGATGCTCTCTCCTGGTCCCAAAAATAGTAGAGCCTTTACGCGCCCTTGGGGCCCTCTCTTGGCCCCCTCCCCCGGAATTGGAGCAACCTCCAGAGATTCCCTTGACCAAATTGGAAACTCTCCGAGCTTCCCCAGACATCACAAGCAAACCAAAACCAGAAACCAGAACAGACAGCCTGCAGACAAAATTAAAAAATAGAGACAAAGACAAGAAACAACCGCGGTACCTGCTTTTTTAAACATTTAAATATTTTTTAAAACCTGTTTTCTAAATATTAAAACAAAGCATCCTCTAATTAGGGGTGAAATCATAAAGCATATTTATAATTTTAAAAGTCAAAACCAAACTTTAAAATTTACCAGTGCAAACAATCCAGTTTTTAAAACCAACACCAATTTAAAATGAGACTTGTCTTTTCAGTCTAAAAGAAACAAAATTTATGTTAACTAAGAGGTTTTATAATATTTTTTAATCCATATCATATAGCAAAGATGACAGAGTTATATCATATGGTTGCCTTTTAAACATATGTGTTTACAGACCTTATAAACACATATGCATATGTACATATTCTAAACAGCAGTTTGAATATAACTTTAAAATATATTTAATTACTTTTGATCTATAACCTAGATATATATTAACCATTTAAGATGACCATATATTTAAACAGACAAATAAAACTCTTTTTACTGGATTCAGCTGTAATTTTAAACATGATAGTCAAGAGCGGCCCAATATCAGCACAAAGTTTAATATAACCAGTTAAGTTTGCTTTAGTTTGATAGGCCTGATAGCTGTTTTACAGGTTGAATTAAAAGCCTTAAAACATTCTTAAAAGCCAATTGCTGCACAAAAAGAAGTCCACCCTGAGTGAATTCTCCTTTTGTGTTACATTAGAATTATCATTATCATTATTATTATTATATATTTTTTAATATTTAATTTTCCAATTTTTTTAATTGAATTTGTTCTCTTTTTAATTGCATTTTCTCTCAGAGAACAGTTATATCTTCCTGCAGTAATCCTGTACCTCCTGCATCCATGGGGGAGGGGGGAGGTGCAGGAGGCCAGTCTGAATTATGAGACTTGGCAGCTTTTTTCTTTGACTCTATTTCATCTTCACTATCTAGCTCCTAAATTATTTTCTGCTCTCAAATTACATAAATCTGTTTGAGCTCCTTTGTGAACATTTGAAATAACCTTAGAAGTACTCTTTTTCTGCCTGTTTGGCTGCTCTAATTTTTCAAGTAACTCTTTAGTTTTACAAAGCAAAGGGATTAAGGAGTTTTATTCTAATTCTCTGTGTCTTAAAAACGTATTTAAGTGATCTGATAGATCCCATCTTACTAGTTCCCTGTCCCTGATGACCACCTGACATTACCTTGGTCAGTTGCTTTGCACGAGCTCCTGTGGTCCCTATAACTTGCCTCAGCTGGTCCTCCGTCTCAGGTTCCCTGGGTTTCAGCTCCATCTGTCACAGGCCAGCAGTGAATACCACCTGAGAGAGGGCTGGGAAGAGAGAGACAGGGTGACACAGAGAAGGACACCAAGTCTACATGCTGATCAAAGTGTTGATTTAATGGACGTCAGGTTTACACTTAAGTAGGCAGAAAAGTACAAGCAGTTTCTCACGTAGGAGCTTTACTTGGTCAAAACATAGGAGAGCTCACTCAAGGTTACACAGAGCCTGCTGTCTGGTTACCATGGTAGCAAGGAATTTACTATCTAGTTCTCATGGTCAGAACCTTCTTGTTGTGAACTTGCCAGGATCAATCTCTTAGCCTCCAAGCTTAGATAGTAACTGGGGCTGAAAGGCCAAGTTCCACTGCACAGATGCACATTCCAATTTGCCAATAACTCCAAAAAGGCTGCCACAGCATAATATAGGAAGAATATATATCAAGATGTGTGTGTGTGTGTGTGTGTGTGTGTGTGTGTGTGTGTATGATCAGAAGGAGGCAGAAGCCTATCACTTCAAAAAACAGTCATTCACTCTTTACAAATCAGCCCACCAATAAGCTCTATTCCTAGGTACTATACCTGACGTAGAGAGCTGTAATTACCACAGCTCTCTATTGGGAAACGGTATCTGTGAAGTGAGAATTCTTTATAATCCTGTTACTTATGGTAATATTTAAATATATGTTTTGAAATTTACCTTGCAGATAGGAATCATTAAGAACCTTTTGGGATTGCTGTACATGCCAGGGAGTAATTTTGAAATTGTATGTGAGTTAAGCTACAACTATGGCATGTCTTATACCAATTGCATCCAAAATGTAATGTTCTACATCTTTTGAAATTTGGTAATTTGTTTCCTTGATTTTTTTTTCCGTAAATCATCAGTGCCTCAAAATTTCATAAATTAAAACTTATAATCAAATTTGATGAATTATCTTTCTGCATGTTATTTTGGTGTATTATTAACAAATTACTCACATACTATTTAATAAGTATAGCATATACATATATACATAAATTTGCTCAGTATAAATTGGCGTATTATTCATTATTTCCAGTACATTTATATATAATGGTTCACAGGTAATAAAAAGCACATGTGTTTTTGCTTTGTTTTGTTTTAGTAGTTGTTTGAAGGTATAGAGATGGTTTCCCATGAGTTGGGATTTTACACTTTCCTTTCAAGTATTTCTTTGACAAAAAGGGCTGCTGTGTGAAAATGACAGGGGTACTGATGTGAAGACAGGGTCACTTTGATATCTCACATCATCTGCATTATTCAGCAGGATCCTTGGTGTGAAACAACATGCAAACATTTTGCCACATATGTATTCAAATGGAATCCCAGCAAGAGGAAAGCTGCACAATTCTATAATGCAAAGGGAAAAAAAATAGGTTTTCTTGAGTTGGCATACAAACTTGAAAATTTGAACAGCATCTTTTATCTCTGAATTTCTTTGTGACCTTTGCTACTCTGTTAAACAAATGTTTCAGATTCCCATGTGTGAAAGGAACACTTGCCATAGCATAGTTTAGAGATTTGCCATGAGATAAAGGAGCAGAGATAACTAGTTGTTCCTCATCATGTATAACCTCAACTCTCAGAAAAAAAGAAAGCTTCAAATTGTACACGTAGCCAATTAGACAAGTGACTACAATTACATCATTTCTGTACATTAAGAAGGATCATGGTGATTATAAGCCTCTATACATAAAACAAGCAGAAGTTAAATTCATGTTTTTTTTTTCTTCTGTCATTCTATTCCAGGGTTTCTGTTTAGTTTTGTCTAGCTGACTTGTCTATTCATGAGAGTGTGATATGAATTATACACTATCCCTGTATTAGACTTCATCTGTTTAATAAGATGTAATAGTATTTCTGTAATGAATTATTTTATATAATATAACATATAATATGATATAATTAATATAAACATATATAATTGGTTCTTTTATTAGAATTATAATATTATGTTTATTAATATTATTTGTTACAAGCTATTCACTTTGTATCTGGTTGTAGCCCTCTCCTTCACCTCATTCAGGCCCCACCCTCTCTCCTTCATCCCCACTATTCCTCTCCCCTAGTCCACCTATAGGGGAAGTCCTCTTCCACTACTATCTGACCCCAGCCTATCAGGTCTCATCAGTACTGCCTGGAACCTCTTCTTCCTTCTTCCGTGGGCGCTTAGGTCCCCCTGGCAGGGGGAAGTGATCAAAGTTTAGGCAAGGAATTTATGTCAGAGACTGTTCCTGCTCCCCTTATTAGAGCACCCACATGGATACTGAGCTGCCTATGGACTACATCTGAGCAAGGGGTCTATATCATTTCCATGAATGGTCCCTGGTTGATGTATCAGTTTCTGCAGTGCCTCCTGGGACCAGCGTTTTTTTTGTGTGTGTGTGTTTGTTTGTTTGTTTTTGTTTGTGTTTTTTTGTTGTTGTTGTTGCTTTGTGGGTCTCTTTGTGGAGCTCCAGCCCCCCTTCCCACTTCCCCTGGTCTTTCTGTCTCCCCTTTCTTCTATAAGACTCCCTATGCTCTGTTCAAAGTTTGACTGTGAGTCTCTGCATCTGCTTCGATCCCCTGCTGGGTGTAGTCCTTTAGAAGACATCTGTGGTAGGCTCCTGTCCTGTTCCCTCTTCTACCACTTCCAGTATCTATCCTGTTTGTCTTTCTTTTTTTTTTTCTTTTTTATTTTTATCAGTTACATTTTATTAATTCTGTATCCCAGCCGTGCCCCGAACCCTCATTCCCTCCCA
>REGO01000132.1:2731908-2770860 GCA_010120015.1 Rhombomys opimus | reverse complement strand
AAAAAAAAAAAAAAAAAAAAAAAAAAAGAGCAAGAGCAAGATAATTAGATATGAAATTGTGATATGCTTCTCAGAGGTGAATATATAAATCATAATTTTTGAAAAGAATGTTAAATGCAAACATTATAAAGTTTATAGAAGTTTGACTGCTTTTTTTATAGGAATATGTATATCCTGCAAGAACTACAGAACTAAAGGCAATGGCTCACCCCACTCACCACCATTAATATGTATAGAAATTTTCAAGGTTGTGTGGAGATCTTGGAGCCTTCTCTCCTTCCATTACAAAGTGCTTCATTCCGTCAAATAGAACCAAAAATCTATGAAATTGTATGGGGATCTAGTTGAGATGTGAAAGGTAATCAACAAGAGATATAGGAGTATAAAGGTTAAGGTGTTGAATGTCAACAAAATACATTAGGTGTGTGAGTGATAATATAAAAATGAACCTACTATTATACATAATTTCTGCTAATAAAACTTAAACGTTATAAAATGCATGATTTAAATGATTTTAAAATAGCATGAGCACCCTAGAAATAACGTAACTTGGAAATTTTCAGTATAATTTTTCTTTGCGTATTTGCAAATGCACACTACTTAGAAAACTGAAGGTATTTAGTCTTAAAGTAAACATCTATAATAATGGATAATTATCAAATATTATGTAATATAGTATTAAACATATTTTATATCATTATTAAACCTTGTTATTTCCAGATCTGAATGAAGAAAGATAGTTTAGCTATTCTTTAAATGAAAGGGAGAAATTAATGAACTAGTTAAAGCTAATTTGAAGTTAATACAGTGAATACATTAGCTATGCACTTCCGGAGGTGGTAGGTTTATGAGGGTTGCACGTATATTTATTCTCACCTAATTTGACATCAGAGATGAAAAGAGTATTTGTTCCCATGAGTTCAAACAAAACCTGAATAGTCAATTAAGACCTTGTTTCAAAAGAAAAAGTCAACAGCAGTAACAACTTGAAGCAGGCTGGAGGTGGCTCATGCATTTAAACCCAGAACTCACGAGGCTGAAGCAGGAGGATCTCCCTTAAGCTGAGGACAGCATAGTCTACAGAACAATAACAACCTGAAAAATCCAAATTCCAAAATCACCAGGGGCAAGGCTCAAAACCTGGGCACCCACTCTCACACTCCCAACAAACTTTAAAGATAAAAGTAAATACTACCTATTGGAGTTATATACAATAAAAAAAATTAGACAAACATACACTTCAGTAAACTGAAACGTCAGGAAAAGAAAATGAGAGACAATTAAGATTGCTTTTTTAATAATTTTTGTTTTTTTATATAAATTACAGGTTATTTACTTTCTATCTGAGCTGTAGCCCCCTTCCTCATTCTCTCCCAATCCCAGCTTCCCTTCCTCATCTCCTTCTTGTCCCTCTCTAAGACCACTGTTAGGGAAGGTCCTCCTCCTCTTCCATCTGACCCTAGTTTATAAGCTCTCATGAGGACTGGCTGCAATGTCCTCCTCTGTGGCCTAGCAAGGCTGCTCTGCCTTCTGTGTTGGTGAGAGGAGGTCAAAGAGCTCACCACTGAGTTCATTTCAGAGACAGTGCCTGTTCCCCTTACTAGGGTAACCCACTTGGATGCTGAGCTGTCATGGGCTATGACTGAGCAGAGGTTCTAGGTTATATCCATGCATGGTCCTTGGCTGGAGAATCAGTCTCAGAAAAGTTCTGTGCCCAGAACTAAAGTCTAAACGGATCAAAGACCTCAACATAAAAGCAGACACACTAAATCAGTTAGAATAAAAAGTGGGGGAGAGCCTAGAACTCATTGGCACAGGAAACACAACACGTTCCTGAACAGAACACCAACAGCACAGGCTCTAAGATCAACAATCAATAAATGGGACCTCATGAAATTGAAAAGTTTTTGTAAACCAAAGGACACTGTCATCAGAACAAAACAACAGCCTACAGACTGGGAAAGGATCTTCACCAACTCTATATCAGACAGAGGGCTAATATCTTGAATTTATAAAGAACTCAAGAAGTTAAACAGTAACAAATCAAGCAATCCAATTTAAAAGTGAGATATGGAGCTAAACGAGAATTCTCTGTAGAGAAATATAGAATGACAGAGAAACACTTAGAGAACTGCTCAGTGTCCTTAGCCATCAGAATGGCCAAGGTGAAAAACTCAAGTGACAACACATGCTGGAGAGGATGTGGAGAAAGGGGACCCCTCCTCCATTGCTGGTGGGAATGTCAACTTGTACAACCACTTTGGAAATCAATCTGGTGCTTTCTCAGATAATTAGGGATGGTGTTACCTTAAGATCCAGCTATACCACTCCTAGGCATATAACCAAAATATGCTCAAGTACACAACAAGGATGTTTGTTAAACCGTGTTTGTAGCAGCTTTATTTGTAACATCCAGAACCTGGAAAAAAAACAGGATTTTTTTTTAATAAAATAAAATTTAAAATATTATTTGAAAGGTTAATAACAGTATGTCTATTTCTAGACAAGTTTTCTTAAGGTGGTTGTTGAACACACAAAAATTATTACAGTCTTCTACAATAAGTTATCTATATTGTAATTGTAACTCTTTTTTTTTTTTTTCCTGAACTAGGGCATCTTGGTAGTTAGGAGCTGAGGAATCCCAAAAAATCAAACCATACAACACACCTTACAGATGAGATCTATTGGGAATAACAAAACAAACCTGCTGCTATCATGAATGGCAAGAGAGACAGCAGTGAGCTGGGCAGAGGGCAGACTTTTATCAGGTCTTTGAAGCATGCCCGGTGACCTAGAGAAGGCATACAGTAAGCTGGTGTTTGTGCTTGTGTGTTAACTCTGAAATAATGTTTGTCTGCTAATGCTGAGTCATGGTGGCAGAACTTTCCGAGTCTCCCAGTTATGGGGCAGGCCCGCAGAGGGTGATTTCCCACTGGCCCTTTTACCCTACAGTAATATATAGAATTTACATTTCAGAACAACCAATGAAAATAAACATTCTCTGCAATATAGTTGAAGCATTCCTTTTAAATGAGTTAGGAAATTTTTCCATTGATACATAATTTATAACATATAAATAAAACATTAAATTTGCCACAAACCATTGAGCTAATTTGGAAAATTTTTACTTTTTATATTATTTTGACTATGTTTTTTTTCTTGCATGGATCTTGTTGGCATTTACTTACAAGCACGTTCACATTCTTCTTATTACCACTAGTGTAACTTTTATAAAGGAAGTGAAATTCATGAGAGATTGGACTTTGCAACGAAGCTATTATTTTTATATCAGAACATGAGAACTATTTTAAAAGCAATTGAAAAATAAATTAAATATAGATGACTAGAATTCATTAACATAATACTAACTTTTAAAGAATGAAAGTGATTTAGTAAATGTCAATGTATCTTAACTCTGAACATTTATTCTGTAAAGCAATAAATAAATAACCATTTAAATTTGAATTTTTATTCAAGGAAAAAGAAATGATAAATCAGTTCAAATAGTACTAAAAGTTTTTCAGTGTGTCACCATATGCTTATTAAATATAATTTTTCCAATTTATTTACACAAATACTTTATATCTGGATTTCAAAAATTAGGCTTAAGCTTAAAAAATAGTGGTTTTTCTTAACCACAGGTAAAATTCATGTCACCAACATATTCCTCTTTCTATTCCTCAAACATCTCTTGGAAAAACTCTCTTTCATTCTTTTGGGGACTATATAATTACCAATCTACAAACTCACAAAACTTCAGACACAGAGTTGCACACTTGACCTTTGCCTTGTATAGTGTCCTGCAAATGGACTCTTGCCTTTGTCCTGCTACTTTTGCTTTTATTATGATAGTCTAGTGTCAAGAATTGGCCAGTGGTCTAACGGTGTAGATGCAAGCTCTGTTTGAGCTTATGTTTTCTGTCTGATTTTGTGTATGTGTGTGTGTGTTTGTGTGTGTGTGTGTGTAGGTGCATGTGTACACATATTTTGAAAATAAGAGGAGACAAAATAATGAAACTAATTTTATTTCATAATGATGCATATTATTCATCAGCTTTTTTTTCAAGACCTTCAGTAGTTGATTTGCAGTGTATGATACAGTGTGTTTTCTTTGTTTTGTTCTGAGTCTCACACATTTTTTTTCTATCTGTGCCCTCTTTCTCTAGTTGTATTTAATCTTTCCAGTCCTTTGCACAGTAATCTAATATTTTTGGTTATTCTAAAGGATATGAAATATCTTTAAAAACATATTTGATATAGTTTGTGTCTATTTTTTATGATTTTCTTTTTTTTCAAGTTCAAGCAAATATAGCTACATTTTCTATGTGACATTACAATGAATTCATATGTTGTTAATTTAAAGGTCAGCAATAAACCTAGAACAGATTACACCTAACTCGCTTTATAAAACTCCAATTATAAATTTCAAGAGCTAAAAACCTTCTAAGAAGTATACAGTATGATCATTATAAGTTAAATGATTCTGCATACACATGGTATCATTGGGTATCTTCCAATTTTACTGTACTGATAGCTTAGGGAAAATACATTTAAATAATTATTGTGTAATGTAAGCATGATGATATGTCATTTCAAATATTGTATCTATTGTTTTCAGAACCCTAAAGAAGACTATTATAATGATTCAGTTTTTAGTCCTTTCTGAAAAATCAGTGAGCAAATAAAAGTATTATAAAGTGCTATTCATGTTTCTGAATCTGATTTTATCACAGTTTATCAAATTGTGAAATATTATTTCAAAGGATTCCCTGCCATACTGTAATGTATCATATTAGTAAGAAATAGTTACTAATTTCATCCACATTCTCCATAGCCTATGTGAGTCTCTGAAAGGTCTGGAGTACATAACCATGAATCAGAATATTAATTATTGATTTTATACTTATCTATTGGTTATTATTTTATTGTCCTCCAAAGATAGTAATTTCCTTTCCTCACTCCATGGAAATATGTATGTTCCTATTTTCTCTGTAACCTAAAGAGTTCATCATCTCTTTATACTCATGGTCAATGGACTGTAAAATGATTTTGTATGGATGAAGTTGATACTATTCTGACTACTAAAAATGCTTATTGTCTTAAATTCGTAATTATTCTGTGTGTTGCCTGTACAAATTATTTCTTTGCTAATCTAATTTTGAATTTCCTCTCAGTAATTTGGTAGTTCATTAAATGTTAGGCAAAAATAAACTCAGTGATCTAACCGTTTTCTGATTAATTTGCCTGTGATGCTCATGGATGAGAACAAATGGCTAACCAGTTTATTGTTTATTTTTTAATGAATTAAAATATTTTATGGCTATACAGTTGTTTCAAGAGGACAAACAATGTTTTATCCTCTTTCTGTGGAAAAATCAATGAAAGTAAAGACAAAAATCATCACAATAAATGTATTTTGTATATAACTGAATTTGTAATAATGACTTTTCCCGCTGGTTATTATTGGCAAACACTTTCTTAGATTGTTTCAGTAAATTATCAGTCTCAACCAGTGCCATAAAGTTTTATGCTTTATTATGTAATTGGTGCTGAAATAAATATCTCACACATGTTCATTCCTAGAGGAAGATATCTGATTTATCAAAAATATTTATTGGAATCTTCATATACCCTGGTGTTGCTGAGGGTTATCACTGGTCATTTGAAAAGCAGAAGACAGACCTCAGCTGTAAATCTTCAGTTCTGCTTCACCAAAGAGCAAGTATTTGAGACATTGCTCTTGAAAATGGAAGTTTACCAGGGCAGTTGCAGAAGATTTTTATACACAGTACGGTGGAAAACATGACTTTTCAATTACATGACTACTCTGCTAAATTAATTTGGCTCACTTTTGATAACAAATTTCTGTGCTTGTTTGCACTTATGAGACTTGTGATGATAGCTATTGATGTGCTGAATCCATTAGCAGGATGCAAATCGTGACATGGAGCCAGTAAATACGTGTCATTCCACACCTCAAGAAGAAAAACTGTTCATTAGAATATCAGGCATTTGTTCTAGTCATGTGATGCAATCAAAGAACAGTTTTGGATGTTCATTCTCAAAGCAAACCACCCATTCATAGTGGTTACTGGAAACTTAAGGCCATCCACGCTGATTCTAAACCATATTTTTTCTATAATATAAATTCTGTGGAAGAAAAAATATCATGGAAAAAATTGTTCTTACTAATTTAAGAAGATTGTGAACAAGTTTTTCTGGTAATATTTCATTAATTGTATTTGAAGTAGTAAAAGCTTCAAAAATACAGTTACAAAAGATACATACCACACACACAGACACACTGAGGAAAGGGATGGAGACAAATAGAAGATGGGGGTGGGAGCTGGGACAATGTGATCGAGATGAATTGTGTGAGAAAAGAATCTATTTTCAATAAAAAGGTAAAAATAAAAAAGAACATACATGTAAAATCCAGACTGTATTAATAGTTTCTCACCAATGTATATTTAAAAATCTCTAAACTTTTAAAGCATTATTTTAACTTACTTCCTCTTATAAACCAATTATGTGGTGAAAACACCAATACTGCATATCATAATTCAGGCTACTATGATAGAATGCGACAGACAAGTGGCTTACTCAACTAGTTTAATTACCCAAGGTGCAGTCAATTCAAGCCTGAGACATCAGAGATTCTGGCACATGTTAACATGTGCCCTCCTTAACATGTGCACATGCCATCTTTGTTTTGATCAGGGCTCTACACTCCTCACCATGTCCCCAGAGAACCACTTCTCATCTTATCTAACTGATGATTAGAGTTTCAGAGTAATTGTTCTGAGGTTTTTCACATAGGTTTATAGGTATAAAATATAGTTTTAATACATTCATATACTATATTTAATACATTCATATACTATACTCCTAATAACTGCTAACAAAATATGATTTGTATTGAAGCAAGGATCCCATTAAAGCCTGCTAATGGTAAAGGTGATATGTAACATTATTTTAGAGTGCGCCTTTTCTCAAAGAGAAAAATGCATTTCTTTACCCACAGTAGAGAGAGCAGACACCTAGTGCTCTGTAAGTGTTCTGCACATATGTTTATATTTATAAATTATTGAAACCAAGTAACTAAGAAACTATATAGAAGATATTTATTAAATAAAATGAACTTTCTATAGAAACTTTATGGAATTTCTTGGAAATATAATTTCTATTACAATTGAAATTCATAAAATAAAAAGCACATATAGAAATATGATCTCTCTTTCTAATAGCTTTTGTATTCATACTTTGTTCATAACTCAGGTTGTATTTATTATAGTTCCAGTTATCTGTGTCACATGGCTAGGAGACCAAGAAAATCTATATTATACTAACATAGATATTTTCCCTTAAGAATATGCAGAAATTACTGTGAAATGAAACATAAATGTTTTAATGTGTTCATTCCAAGGACATTATAATTGTTAAAATGCATATTTTAAAGGGGTAACTAATGACAAAATTTAAAGAAGTAAGCAATATACTAACATTTCCTTGGCTATAGACTACAACCCAAATCAATCTGGATTTCCCTACACAAATCATACAAGTTACTGAGAGATAAAAAAAAAAAAAGAAGTTAAGTCCTTAAAATCTTATAGAATCAGTGAATATAATATTGGGTTGGAAATTTTGCAAATTTAAAAAGAAGAATTATTATCCTGAATAACAAAGTAGGTGACTGCTAAAAGATGATTATAAATGCACACAAATATAATTTAGAGTATTTTAATACTGTTTAAGAGAGATCTTAGGTAACAAGACAGGAAAAAATAGATACAAAAACAAACAGAAGAAAAAGACTTTATTTTTGACTGATTAATGAACTCATAAATCAAGAAAGTATCACGTGTTAATGTGGAAAATTCTTTCAAACACTAATGTACAGGATCTCAGAAGCCCGTGTGACAATTATATCAGAATAATATATAGCAAAATATATTCAAAGAAGACAAAAAGATAAGTAAAAGAGCAGGAAAAAAGTTCTTGAAGAAATAATAGCTGAAAATGTTCCAAATTAGTTTTTTTCAGACAGGGAAAATAGTTTTGAAGAAATGTATTTAGGGTAATGTACAAATTCTGTAATGTGATTTCAGTAATTAAATAAGTGAAAACATTGTCCAAACATATTACATTTCATACTTAGTATCTTAAAATTTCTAAATTATTTCAGGAAGTTAAAGTCTACAGCAAAATATTTTTCACTGAGTAGGAAAGAGTATGAGATGGTAAATATCTGACTTAGCATTTGCTGTGAAGAAAGTAAACTTTTTCTTTCTTATCTTTTTTTCTTCAATTTGAAAGTAAAGTTTTTCAATTGATAGGGTCATGTTGAGGAAAATTTTGGGAAGCTAGCAAGGGAAAATGGTACTATATATTTCATTAAAAAAGAAAAAAAAAAAAAAACCTGCTCAGATGTAGCCCAGGGCAGCTCAGTATCCAAGTGGGCAAGTGGGTTCTCTAGTAAGGGGAACAGGGACTGTCTCTGACATAAACTAAGTGTATGGCTCTTTGACCTCCCACCCCCTGAGGGAGGAGGAGCCTTACCAAACCACAGAATAAGACAATGCAGCCAGTTCTGATGAGACCTGATAAACTAGGGTCAGAAGCAAGTGGAGGAGGACCTCCCTATCAGTGGACTTAGAGAGAGGCATGGGAGGAGACTAGGGAAGGAAGGCGGGATTGGGAGGGAATGAGGGAGATAGCTACAGCTGGGATACAAAGCAAATAAAATGTAATTAATGTAAAAAAATAAAAATTTAATAAAAACATTCTCAAGAATAAAGAAAAACCTTTTAAAATAATTTATATCACTGGTCATGCATTATATTTCTAGTAAGTGCTTACAAAATATGATTTGTATTGAAGCAAGGATCTCATTAAAGCATACTAATAGTAAAAGTGATATGTACCATTATTTTAGAGTGTGCCTTTTCTGGAAAAAAAAACAATAAAAGATGTATCTATTTACCCAAGAGAGAGAGAGAGAGAGAGAGAAAGAGAGAGAGAGAGAGAGAGAGAGAGAGAGAGAGAGAGCAACCAGACAGAAGCAACATTTTGTGAAAATCAGATTTGTAAAATTAATGATAGTGTCAAAGGAGCCTTTTGGAGGAAGGTCCAACTGTGTTTTCAAATCTGATTTCTGTGCCTTGAGATCTGGTTACTTCCTTGCCATGGGCATTGTTATTAACGTTGAACAATCTCCTAGAGTGAGGAAGGGGGGACAGAAGAGGTCACAGGAGGAGAAGATGTAGCAGGAGAGGAAGAAGCTATGGAGAAGAAAGTCTGCATGAAGCAAGATGGGTGGTGAGCATTTGACTGTAGGGTGTGTGGTGGAGCAGAAGCAGCCTGACACTCATCAGATTGGCAAGTGATTGACTTTCATTTGAGTTTTAAAGAATAGCTCTGAATCTACCAAGCATAATGCTTGAAGTTTAATGAGAAATTATAGACTCTCTGTGTCAGTCCTTGGGGAACTATATTTTAAAGAACACTGTTGTTGTAATAATTTCCTGCATTGAGTAATATAGAAAGAATAATTTATTTTTCTATGAAGTCTGGTTAACTTATGCAAAGCTCACTATCAAATGTCTCATCCTAGCCAACGTTTTACCTCACAGACTTTGGTATATCCAAGATTACGTATATCATTGGAAATGCAGAATGGTGACTGGAAATTGAGGTAAAGGAAGGGAAGGGTTTTGTTAGTGTCACATGACTCTTAAGAGGGAATGATAATACCCTCATTATCATAGACCTACAGTATTTAGTTACTTTTACTTTTTTGTAGCTATGGTAAAACACCATGACTCAAGTGACTTTTAAGTGTATTTTGGGTTACAGTACCAGAGGAAGAGTCCAAATGGTCAGGAGGAATGAAAGCAGGCATCCTGAATGAGATGCTGAAAGATAATAACCTCAATGTGAAATACAAGCACGGAAATTGACCTGAAAATGTAGCATGGCAATGAAGGTCAAAAACTCACATTTGGTGGCCCACTTTCTCCCTCACAATTCTAGCTTTTAAAGCTTTCATAATCTTCCTCAATATTGATACCAATCAGGGACCAACTTTTTGAAAACTTGAGCATGTGGAGAATGTTACACATTCAAACCATCAAATTTACACTCTACAAGAGTTTACTTTATTGTGATGGCAGTAAAGAAGGCTTTGGGAAGGTCATCATGGTCATTTGGGCCAGTCATAGTGTTGGTCGTGTCAAGCCGTGAAGAAAGTGTTGTACCATAGATATTTCTAATTTAAAATCATTCTGACAGAATAGATTGACACTAATAGTGGAATAGGCTTAAAGCACATCGTTTACCAGGCAGAATTTTTATTTTCACTTTAATATATAATTATATAAATATAAATATTACTTGGAATTTTTTAAGTTAGTAAAATAGCTAATAATAAAAATAAAGAAAAAAAACACAAATCCGTAGATTTAAATATGGGATAAAATGTTCAAGTTTCTCTGAACATCTAATTCTTTTAATTTTCTCAATCAGAGAAAAAATATTATAAGAAAACTATATGGAAGCAAAACACAGAAATCTCAAAGTTGACATTAGTACTTTTGTAAGCTATGACAACTCATTGTTTGGTTCGTTGCCCAAAAGTAAAACTTGGGCAAACATTTAAAATTTTATTATGTAATAGACATTAAAGTTTAACACATTAATTATGTAATCAATATTTATGTTCAATTTTTACTTGTAATTTATTGGTCCCATGCATGTTTCTCTTTAGAAGAACTGTTTGGGGTATGTTAGATCAGTTTGTGGATAAAATTGTCAAGAATATTAATAGAGGGATTGAGTGACAGAATTAATAAAAATGGATCATAAACCAAAGCTTTTAAATGAGGGAACATAAACTATGAAACACAGTGGGAAACATTTTTCTTTCCAAAAAAACAGCAAGAATTCAAATAAACTTTGGTTATTCTCTGGCATTAAATCTAATTCTAAACAATCAGTTTTATTGTATATTCACAAATAAAGAGGTTCATAGAGACAAATCAACATAGCTTGATCAGTTTGGCTCCTCACAAACATTAGTTGTAGCTCTGGAATTAGAACCTCTGGAACCAGATTCTCCTAGACAGAGTTTCTTTAACAAGTCTCAAAACGTTTCCTGAAAAAACAGAAATGTAATTGTCCAATAAAAAACTTTAAAATATACTCCATAATTCACTAAATATAAAAGTAAATGTATTATCCCTATAATATTTACTGATTTCACACATCAGTAAACCAGTGAACTACATACGGAGCAAAAAATAATGCACAACCAGGTTGTAGGTAAAAACAATGAACAAGAAAGTATATTTGGGTTCTGATAGAGAAGCAATAGAAAAATTTCATACACTTAGGCTGGGGTAGGACTCATTGAAAATTCACTTGTTCATCATGCTAGAAACATGGAGTTGATCTCCAGAACCACAGAGAGTTAAACAAAGCAATAAAAAATTGTATACATTTTAAAAGTTTATTATAACTTAGTATAGTTTTATACAAATAAAAAAAACTTATTTTGGATTGTTTGGTCTTGTGGTGCTCCTGTCCTCTCTCTCTTTCTGTCTCTCTCTTCTTCCATAAGGATTCTGGCACTCTGTCCAAAGTTTGGCTATGAGTTTCAGCATCTGCTTCAACACCCTGCTGGTGTTTCAGAGGCCCTCTGTGGAAGGCTCTTGTCCTGTCCCCGGTCTTCTATTTCCAATGTCTATCCTGTTTGCCCTTCTGAATGATGATTGCCACTTCCTTAGGGTCCTCCTTGTTTTTTAGCCTCTTTAGGACTATTTTAGTATATTCAGCCTATATTATAGTATATACTATCTATTTATAAGTGAGTATATAACATATGTGTCTTTCTGCTTCTGGGTTATCTCACTCAGGATGATCTTTTCTAGTTCTATCGATTTGCCTATAAATTTCATGATTTCCTTGTTTTTAATTGCTGAGCCCCAGGGTCCTGCAGAGACTAATGAGTCAGCCAAGGATCATGCATGGAGAGGACCTAGACCTCCTGCTCAGATGTAACCAATGGCAACTCAGTCTCCAAGTTCGTTTTCTAGTAAGGGGAGCAGGGACAGTCACTGGCATGAACTCAGTTACCTGCTCTTGGATCACCTCCCACTGGCAAGGTGGCCTTACTAGGCCACAGAGAAAGAGGATCCAGACAGTCCTGATGAGACCTGATAGGCTAGGGTCAGAGAGTAGGGAGGAGGACCTCCCCTATCAGTGGACTAGGGGAGTGACATAGTGGGGGTAGAGAGTGGAGATGAGGGAGGGGGCTACAGCTGGGATACAAAGTTAATAAATTGTAATAAATAATAATTAATTAATTAAAATGTTATAACTGCTACATTTTTCTCTATTTTAGTTTCATGTATTATTATTATTTATTATTAGTTTATTCATTCACTTCACATTTTGATCTTAGACCCCTCTCTTGTCCCCTCCCAATTTCCCTCTCTTTCCTTCTTCTCCATTCCCTTCCCTTAGTCCTCAGCAAGGGAGAGCCTTTACCAACACACTATAACATCCCTTTAGGACTGGCTGCATCCTCTTCCTCTGTGGCCTGGCAAGGCTGCACAGACTGGGAGAAGTGATCAAGGAGCATGCACCAGAGTCCATGTCAGAGACAGTCCTGGTCCCCTTAGTATGGAACCTACATAAGGACTGATAGGCTTATTGGTTACATCTGAGCAGGGAGTCCAGGTCCTTTCCATGCATTGTACTTAGTTGGTGCATGAGTTTCCACAGGCCCCCTTGGGCCCAGATTTGTTGGCTCTGTTGATCTTCTTGTGAAGTGCCTGTCTTCTTCTGTTCTTCTATCCCTCCTCCCCAACTCTTTTATAAGACTCCTTGGGTGTGCCCAAAGTTTAGCTGTTTAGTCTTTTCATCTGCTTCAATACTCCACGGAGTACATTTTTGGATTGCTCCAATTCTGTTTCCTCTCTTCAATCACTCTAGTGTCTATTCTGCTTTCCCTTCTGAATGAGAATTAAGCATCATCTTTAGGGTCCTCTTTGTTATTTAGCTTCTTTATGTCTGTGGATTGTAGTATGGTCTTCTTGGATTATATGACTAATATATTGGGGTCATATGTTCAGCTTATTCTTCAGGCCTGCTCTGATGGTATGCTAGACTAGAATTTGGGGATTTGGTAGCATGGTCAAGTGACATGAGCATTTTACCAGTCAAAATTAGGGTATTCTAAATGACTTCAGGATTTAAAAGACATTGAAGTACTCTTCTATGATTTTTTTTCCCTCTCCTCTTAATATTAGCTTAGTTTTATGAACCAAAAATGATAATAAATTTATTAAAAATATTATAACATCTTTCTATATTAACACATTAAACTCATAAATTTCCACTGCAGATACAAAGAAAGTAATTTTAAAAATTTAAATTTTAATAGCCACATTTATTTGTTTTTCCTACATTCATCATGGAGCTCTGTTTTTAACTATAATAAATCCTTTTTTTTTCTTTACTGAGCTCTGGCCAACAGAATTTGTTTTCAAAGCAAAAAAAAAAAAATAATAATTAGGTTCAGAAATATGTTCAGTGATGGGAAAGAGGAATGATTGTTTACATGGACTGGATGCCCTCCAAGTTGAAAATCAAAAATACTTAATTAAGAACTGCAACTACTTTTGAAATGATGTATAAGAAGTAATTTCTCTTATTTTTAAGATAAATAGGTAATATGAATTTCCTGTCCCTGCCACAAAGGAAGCAAAGGTAAGTATTTCTGATTGAATGTAGATGAAAATTTAGCTCCTATTTAATTGATGACAATATTAAAATATAAGGAATCAAGCAATTAAACGTTTTTTAATCAGGTGTGAATATACTTATAATGTATTTTATATCTGAATTTGAGCTCCATGAAAATATGACAAAAGGAAAAATAAGAGTATAAAGAGTATGGAAAAGAGAAACAGAAAGAAGTAGTGAGGTGTTTCAATAGCAAAAGCATGTGGGGATTTTTAGATTTTGTTTTCTTTCCCATTTTCTTAAAGATGCATCTGCTTATGTGTTGATGTAAGGAGGGGGGACTGGATGGGCTGCTAATGGATGTTTGCAAAGCTGTAGAATATGTTGGCAAAATCAGTTAACCAGCTAGCAAAATCCTCTTCAATAAGTAGCTTGGATATTGTAGGCAGGAATGTAGTATAGTCACCATCAGAGGGGCTCTCTCCAGCAACTAATGAAAAAAGATGCAGAGACACACAGCCAAACATTAGATGGAACTTGGGAAATCCTGCAAAATAGGTTGGAAAAGGAGCCAGGAGAATCAAGAACTGTGCAAGAAAAAGCACAAAATCAACTGACATGGGCTCATACGGTGTCACAGAGACTGGATGGACAATCATTTAGGCTGCTTGGGTTTCACTTAGGGCCCTTACATATTATGTTATGGTTGTGTAGCTTGGTCTTCTTGTGGAACTGTTAGCAGTGGGATCAGGGGCTGTCCATGACTCTTTTGACCGCTTTTAGAATACTTTTTCTGCTACTAGGTGGGTCTTATTGCAACTTAATATGCCATGTTTGTTTGACAACACTGGAAGTCCAGACATTTTCTGAAGTGAAAGAGGAGTGGATGGCACAAGGGCTGGGAGGTGAGGTAGGAGGGAAAACTGCAGTCGGGGTGTAACATATGAGAGAATAATAAATTAACCAAAAGATGTGGGGACTTGGCAATTGTCCAGTGTAATATGACAGGCAAAAACAGCAATATGCCTGAACTTCAGGCTACAAACTTCCCAGAATATTTATACACAGTCTAGAGCCAAGAAAACAGACAGTCAGGTGATAAGTTCCATTGGTACTGAGGAAAGAGAAGTGGAAAATTATGGTTTTGTTGTGAAAGAAAATTATGAGGAATGAGATGCTTAGATGAAAATTTTAGAAATGAGATCCTCAGTAGCTCTTTCCAACAACACCATGAAAGTGGATATGAAGAATCCTGGCTTTTTTTCCTTTCAGAAACCAATGAGCTTTCATGATTACGGTAGCAGACAGGTAATACTGTAGTGCTCTAAGCCCAGTTTACGTTGTAATTCCTGTTATTTGACTGGATACAGGTAGGTAAATAAAGTTAAACCATTATTTATTATCAGCCATGACTTAAGCTATTTAAACTCCAGAAAGTTTCCTATGTAATGTTCACTTCTACAAATACCACTTTACTAAAAACAGTATTATGATTTGAATAAGAACAGTATACCAGAGTTTTCTTTCTTTTTGTTTTTTTGGAAAACTTGAGCCCCAAATGTGAGCATTCTCAAAAAGTTGAGGACATTTGCTGAACCATGTTTTTTATTTTTGTTTTTTTTTTTAGAGTTATCAGAAAATTCTAACATTTTATTGGTCTGTTCTAACTTCAAAATTAATGTTAACTATTGTTTTCAGCAAAACTATTAAATAATTCAAAATGGAAAAAAAAGAACTACAGATTAATAAAAATAAGAGAATTATGGGGCATGGTCAGTGGATCAAAGACAGAGACTGGGAAGAAAACTAAGAGAATGAGAGATAGATAGAGGAAGGAGCAGAGATGGGATGTGTCCCTGCGGCTTATTCTCTGTTTTTGGTTTCTGTGTGTATGTGTATTGGTGTGACTTACATAAGAATCCTTTATTCAGAAAGCAAAAGTGTTGTTAAGTAGCCAATTATTTCATACTCAAATGATTAAACTTATCAACAGATACATACATACTATGGCCCCAAAGTAACACGATAATCCCTATAAATAAAAAAAGTTATTTTTTTTTAATTTTTCTCTTCTTTCTTTCATCAAATGAATTACTCATTTAAAGAAAAAGCAAACCAATATCAAACTAGCCTTAAATTGTCGCTTGATTTTTCCTAGGGAGACAGAGAACATGATAAGGGCAGGAAAATCTGTAAGTAAGGCTGGGTTTGCATAGAGTCTCAGCTGTAATAATAGCCTAAGGCTATTTTATTTGATATTATTTGAGCAAAAATAATGTTACATAAAATGGGATGTACATTTCCTTTCTTTATGCCTAAATAGCAACAGGATCTATTATTTGCCTTTTTTAAATTTAAAAATCCGTATGAAATTGTGTTGCAGGACACAACATATTGGCACTATTGGTAAAATGAGGTATTTTTATAATTTATTTCAACAATTCCATTAGATCCATGCCTCAAAATGTTTGTGGAAGGATCCTTCATTGCTGAACCAGGTTTGTAGCAGCTTTATTTGTAATAGTAAGAAGCTGGAAAGAACCCAGATGTCCTTCAGTTGAGGAATGGATACAGAAATTGTGGTACAATACTACTCAGACATTAAAAACAAGGAAATCATGAAATTTGCGGGCAAATGTTGGGATAGAGAAAATATCATCCTGAGTGAGATAATCCAGAAGCAGAAAGACACACATGGTGTATACTTACTTTTAAGTGGATATTAGACATATAATATAGGATAAACATACTAAAACCTGTACACTTAAAGAAACTAAGCAAGAAGGAGGACCCTGGGGAAGATGATCAGAAAGGAAAACGGAATGGACATCAGAAAAAGAAAAAAATCAGGGAACAGGACAGGGGCCTACGACAGAGGGACTCTGAAAACTCTACACTGCAGGGTGTCAAAGCAGAGGCTGAGACTCATAACCAAACTTTGGGCAGAGTGCAGGGAATCTTATGAAAGAAGGAGAAGATAGAAAGATCTAGTGGGCACAGGAGCTCCACAAGGATAGCAAAGAAAAAAAAATATGGGGACAGGGGTTCTTTCTGAGACTGATACTCCAACCAAGGACAATTCATGGAGATAACCTAGGACTGCTATCCCGTGGCAGCTCAGTGTCCAAGTGGGTTCCCTAGCAGTGGGAAAAGAGACTGTCTCTGACGTGAACTTAGTGGCCTGCTCTTTGATCACCTCCCACTGAGGGGGGAGCAGCTTTACCAGGTCACAGGAAAAAAAAAAAAAGACAATGCAGCCAGTCCTCATGAGAACTGATAAACTAGGATCAGAGGGAAAGGGAAGAGGACCTCCCCTATCAGGGAACTTGGGAGGGGCATGAGAGGAGATGAGGGAGGGAGGTTGGGATTGGGAGGTACTAGGGAGGGGGCTACAGCTCAGATACAAAGAGAATTATCTGTAATTAATAAAACAATAAATACATTTTTAAAAAGTTGTGGGAATGTTAGAGAATTGTAGTCTAGCTGGAGAAAGCTAAGCAGTAGGGTTGTGTCTGAAATTTTTTTTCTTACATATTCCATTTTCTCTTTAGATCTTTCTGTTTTTACCAGAGATGGGAGGGAAACCACATTTTTGTCTACTAGATGCTCTTTGTCATAGCATTCTGCTTCAAGGTTTGATCTGAACTAAACTTTTGAAGCAAAATGAGTCTATATTCCATTATTTTTCTTATACCTATTAGGATGTAAGTGAAATATATTATATATTTAATAAATATATTTAACTGTGTTGATAAACATTAGGTGACTTTATCTTATTTTCTAAATCATGAACATAATTTGAAATAATTATACAATTATTCAAAGAAAATATTTGAATAAAGCATTTTATAAGCAATCCAACTAAAACTGTTTGATTGACCTTCAAAATCATTCCCTGTCTTCAACTTTGGTCCTATTTTTATTAGAATAAAATTTCCTTTCTAAAACTTAAACAAACATGATAATAGAAAGAAAATTCAATTCTGCATGTAGAACATTGGTAAAATTCTAAATGTCAGTCATATAACTTTCCTTTGCATTGCTCATGCATGTTCTCTCACAAGAAAACAGAATATGTTTCATGACAAATTTCAATTTTTTTACATAGAATGAAGGGAATTTTAACATATACTCTTTCTATCAACTGTACTCTTACGTTCTCATTTGTCAAGCATATCAGAAAAGTAGATTCACTCACAATGTAAAATTTAAATAATACTATTCTTCACTATCAGTTGCCTATTTTAACTCTCAGTTACCAAAAGATCCACTCCACAGGTAAGCCACTGGAACTGATCAGTGAAAATTCACAGGACAGTAATTCTTGCAATCTTAATCTAATTTTACAAACTAGTTACACAGATTTGAGAACAAATTGTCCTGTGAAATCATGTATTATCTTTTCAAAGTAACCTAAAGTTTAGCATTTTGGGGTTTGAAGTCTGTGTCAAACAGAGAACCCTAATTGGCCTTTATAAAAGCCTTACAGAAAAGCTTATGTGAATGTTTATATGACTTCATAAATTTATGCTACATGTGGATATGAATGCCAAATAGTGTAAAAGGAATGGCTTAATGCTAACACAATATTCTTTGTTTGTTTGTTTTCAGAGACCAAGACTAATTTCTTTCTTTTTATATTAATTACAGTTTATTCACTTTGTATCTGAGCTGTAGCCCCCTCCCTCATTCTCTCCCAATCCCAACCTTCTTCCCTCATTTCCTCTCATGCCCCTTTCCAAGTCCACTTATAGGGGAGGTCCTCCTTCCCTTTTATATGACCCTAGCCTATCAGGTCTCATTAGGACTGTCTGCATCGTCTTCCTCTGTGGCCTGGTAGGGCTATCCCTCCACCAGGGAAAGGTGATCAAAGAGTCTGTCACTGAGTTCATGTCAGAGACATTCTCTGTTCCCCTTTCTAGGGAACCCACTTGTATACTGAGCTGCCATGGGCTATGTCTGAACAGGGCTGCTAGGTTATATCCATGAATGGTCCTTGGGCCAGTCATGACCACTGAGCCCATATATTTTGGTTCTGTTGTTCTCCTTGTGGTGGTCCTGTCCTCTTCAGGTCTTACTATATCCCCCTTCTTTCATAAGATTCCCTGCACTCTGCCAAAAATTTGGTTATGAGTCTCAGCATCTGCTTTGACACACAGCTGGGTAGAGTTTAATTTCTTAAATCATCTTAATTACTATCTGCTCATTTACCTCTGAACATAGCAAGTCATTTTGTAGCCCTGTAGGATCAGACAGCCTTTTCCACCCAACATTTTGTGACAGAAAGTGGCTTTAAATGAAGACCTGGAACATTATGTTCCACTATAAAGAATTTTTACGTTTCATGGGATAGACATATTTTAGTGATTATCAAATAAATATAATATGATCATTCCTTTTGCCAGGTACAAAATGCTTCCATTTCTCCTTCAATACTTCTTAAAATTGTATAAAATTCAATTTGTGCATATGCTGATTCCTTCTACTTTGGAGCAATAAGTATTTGAAAACTGTGTTGTATAATCTGTACTTTGATAAGCAGTAAATATACTGAGATATGGAAATATCTTGAAATGTATGCTTTCTTCCACCTAGGTAATTAAATGACAATGGGATCGAAAACCATGCTGTATTAATTAATTTTCTGATACAATGATAAAATACCATGACCAGAAGGAAGGAGAGGAGAACCTCCCCTATCAGTGGACTTGGGGAGGGGCATGCGTGAAGAAGGGGGTGGGAGGGTGGGGTCAGGCGGGGAGGAGGGAGGGCCTTATGGGGGGATACAAAGTGAATAAAGTGTAATTAATAAAAATAAAAAAGTAAAAAAAAAATTATGAGCAAATACTACATTGGCCAATATGAGATAAATTTAAACCAGTCTTACCTGGGAATGTTAATTAAGTTCATTATCTCCATTCTATGCTAGCTTGCATATTTCCTGATTCTGACTGACAGGTTTAATATATTCTGTAAATATCCGCAGTCTTCTCATCAAAAGCCAGCATCCTATTTGATGGTACCCTAGGTTTCCAGGCAGCTCTTCTTCTGTTGCTATCAATCTGGAATAACTGTTACTGTGCTCATGATGAATAAAATAGTAAATAAAGACTATGTGGATCATGATCTGCCCCATGGTTTAGCATAAATTGTGTCCTACCACATGATTTCCTAGCAAAGAGAATTTTTCAAAAGTGACAAAAAAGCAAATAATTTTGAAGACGCTCTTTCTGAAACAAGAACTTGCTACTCTAACTTTTTCAAAAAGTCTACAGTGACCAGCACAGGGAACAATAAGAAAATCCTTAAAATAAATTCAGTGTAAATCATAAAAACTTACTAATTTATAGAACTTGATATTTTATTGTGTGTAAAATTTAAAGTGGATTAGAATGGAACCATTTTCTTTGACTCTTGACCTAAGCCATTTTTTTTTAATGTGAGAAAAGTAATGCATTGATTCATCCAAAATATGTCTGTGCTTGACTTTCACTATTATTTCTGTTACACTCTTCTTCTGGAGCAAAGGCTAACTCACTAGCTCTCTAAGTATATTATGTTTGTCTATCTACATCAGCCACAAAATTATAATTTTATCATCAACAAAATAAGAAAATTTTACTATGGCACTATGTACCATTTTATTCTTTCTAGATTGGAGATTTATAATGAACTACTAGAGTATAAACACACTTGTATGTATATTTAAATATTTAAGTATATATAGTAGTCCATGTTTTAAATATATCTCAGACTTAATTCTAAATATTCACACTTAAATCTATTTATAAACATAAACACTAAAAACTTAATAAACTACTTTAGATATTTACACACATACACACTCCATACACATTTGATGGATCATCTCATTGACTTAGATTCCTAAGCAATATTTCTATTACAAAAATAGTGCAAGAAGACAGTCCTCTTTAAGTTGCCCAGCTCTAGTCCCATCGTTCCCAGCACTGTGTTCCTAATAAGCTGTTGATTATGCCCCCTTTCTTTCTCTTCCTTAGGGTTCCTTACCCTGGAAACCTTTATAGACCACCCTGCTGGTTAGGGCTCACTCTATTCTCTCCCTGTGCCCCTCCAAACCAAGCACCCCACACTGATGGTGCTTTAGCATCTCCAGGTGCTACCTATTCCACGAGGCCTGATCCAAATAAGAATCATAAAGAGGGTTCATTTACTGCTCAGGCTCTCTCCTCAAATCTGCACTCTCAGCTCCTGATTCATGAAGTCAATTCTAGAAACAGAAGAGATTCAAGTTATGAATGAACATTATTTTCAAACTTCAGTACTTTACCAGGTTTTTTTTTTAAATAAAAAGAAGAAAGAAAATCTTTGCATGATCAATGGTGTCCATGTAATTTATGACAATAAAGCCAACTCTACGCTAAATATTGAAAGAACTGCTATAGATTGATGAGAATGTTAAGTACACCCAAGAAGCTGTGGGTGAGGGAGGGTTATGTTGGAAGGCATTTTTCAGTATGGCCACAGAAAACTTTAAAATATTAGAGCTCTTATGATTCTTCTTTTTTGTCTATAATAACTGGAATATAAGACACAGTTAGTAAATATCCTACACAGCTTAGATTTGTGATATATAAGAAATAAACTGGAATTAAACTAGAAGTTTCTTTTTTGCCAGCTCACTACTATAATCCAGAAACTTACTATGCAGGTTGCTGGGGAAAAGCAAGGATCCTACTAATTGTATAATCATATGAACTATGGGATCAGCTTGTCAGGCGATATGCACACTGCGCCCCTCCTCCCCGAATTGGCACTACTGTCATGAAGGTAGACAGCTGGGTTCTGACTGGATTTGAGATCTGCTTCACAGTCGGGAAACCTGTCTACTACTAAATACCTGTTCAATAGCTCATGTGGCTGGGAACATTGTGGTTTCAAGTGGGGATTGATTATTATTATAAAATAGTTATATCAAACTAGTTACCAATACTCATAAACAGATCCACAGACATAAATTACCTTCAGTCTAATACAGAATTATTTTTCTCCAGTGAATGTTAATGAATGCAGACTCTACAGTAAGTTATGGAGTCCCAGTCCTTAAGAAGACCTTTATGCCACTTACTTTAAGGATAAAGAGAGCTTTCATAAGAAGGAATTGGAAGAATGTAATCATTGGAAAAGAGAGAGAAAGACTGTGGATTGTCATCTCCTGGCCTAGACAGAACCATTGCAATCTTGTATTCCAAAATCTGCTCATGTCCCATTTACCAAAATATAAATCACTCCATTATTACAGACATGAATAGAGGAGAGATTCAGAGCTCCTTTGCAACTGATAGATTCAAAGAAAAGGTGAACCATTGCCCACTGTTGTACCTTAACCTGATGGAGTAGTTTTAAGTGAAAACATGTTATTGGCTTGATGAAATAATGGGCCAGTTGGAATGATGAAATGCAGTGATATTGTTAAAGGTCATGGCTCAGGGAATTTCATACCTGAACAATGTCAGATGTCAGTTAGCTGTGAATGGAATTAGCAGATTGCTAAAGGAAGTGGGAAAAATTGCACTAACAAGCTCAGCCCATACCCCCCAGGCTGCCAAAACCAATCCACTTTAGAAACTCCACACTCATGTTTTTGTTGTTGTGAAACTGGTTCTAACAGAATACCCCAGTTTATCTAGTAGTCACTATGTTGCTAAGGATGTCCTTGAACTCACACTAATCTTCCTACTTCAGTGTCTCAAATGCTATGATTAAAACCAAGAGGTCTCTAAACTTGGCTTATTTTTCTATTCCTAAATGGGAATAGTTAGGGATATGCACATATTTCATTTTTTTCTCATATCACATGAAAATTGCAAAGAACATAAAAGAAAACTAAACTACCACATTTTTGTATCCTCAGTAATATAAAAAAAATGTGACATGACTGAGGTAAAAATAAGATGATGATACAGAACAGAACATTTACAAAGCAAGTGTGGGTTTAAACTTAAAGTGTGAGAGGAGAGCTACAAGCATAGAATGCCTAGAACTAACCTAAAAAAGAACCAAAAAGGTATATTTCAAAACATAGGGATGAAGAAAATAGTGAAAAATTATGAATTTTGATGACCAGTCTAGAAAATTGCATTCATGATAAATTACATAGGAAAAAAGAAATAGAGAGTGCTTAAGAGAAAATAAAGTATATCAAATAAAGGCCGTTATTTGTTGTTTTGTGAGATACATGAAAAAATACCTTGCAATAAAACAACATAAATGTTAACTAATATGGAGATCATATCACAATAAAGCTGTTATTAAAAGGTTTTAAATATTAGATAAGGTGTATGAGATATCATTTTGAAATAGGTAAAAGAAAAAGCAGCACATCTCAGCGGACATGAGTGAGCTAGGTGCACCAATCCATTTCAGCAAGAGCGTATTGAATTCACGGCTGCCCTGAGGGCATCTGCCTCAGGAACTGCAGCTTTAATGGTTGCAATGAAGAAAAGACTTAATATCTCGTTTGCGTCTGTGCAAGGGTAGAGAACAGAAATAATAGCTCATATAAAGACCTCAGTGTTAAAGAAACTAAAAAAAAAAAAATCTATTCTTAAAGAGGGATATTCAGCAATTTTCCACTTTGCACTTATTTGTAGAAAGAGTCCCTCCTGGTAATTCATAAGTATAAGCCAAACTCCTGTAAGAATAGAATTTAAAATCCTGCTACAACAGTGTGATCAAAACAACTAACCTGGGGAATTAATTTAAAATGGTCTTAGGTGTTGAACACCTTGAATGAACACAGATTGTATGGAGTGTTTGACCTTTGCACTCGGGGTTATATAATTCTCTCACATAAAATATTGTGAAAGTAGTTACAATTTTTTTCGTTAAATCACAAATTGTAAAACCGAAGTATAATCACACCTTCCTTATATCCAAAGGTAATAACTCAATTCAGTGTTACTCCTGATATTGATGTCATGTCCTTCTTTTAAATGTGTAATTAATATAGTTAGTCAACATATTTAAGTCTAGATTTTATAGTGCTATTTCACTTCAAGATTATTTTGGTATTGTGTCTTCCTATCCAGCAGGATATGATAATATGCCTATAGTTCATAGCACAATATTAAGCATGTAATAATTTAGGATTTGATTAAAAAATAAAATAATACACAATAAGAATAAATATGTACATATATTCTCTAACCCCAGCCTTCCACAATGGTGCAGAATGAATTTTATTGAAATTCATTGAAATATTACTAAAATTTGTTTATTGTGTGAATCTTAAGCTTCAGTGTTCTCATTCTTGCTCACAGTCATTGTGACTGTACCTGTTATCTATGGTTGAACTGCATGAATTATAGTTATGCAATCTCAACTTTTTCTTTAGCTGAAATAAATTTTACATGATAATTTTAGAAGCTCTTTTATTTTTGCTTACATTGAGCTATAAAAAAAAATCAATTCAACATTAAAAAAAACAACTGACATCTTACATGCACCTGTGCTTTGGAAGAGCCTCTCCTGGCACCTTCAGTCACCTTGCCTGGATGGTTTGATTCCTAGCTTTGCCATCTAGTCACAGGGATCCTCTTTATTTTTAGCAACATGCTAAAATACTCTGACATCTTCCTGAGTAAGGTACAATGATTCTGTGACCTTTATATTTCTATTATTTTTCCTTATTTGTTCACATTTTAGTCAGTGAATTCACTAGTAAGAAAAGTATGTGTTGCATCTAATTTTAGTAATTCTCTCATGCATGCAAATTCCTTTATTTTAGGTCATCAATGAAAGTGGGGATTGCAATGACTAATTTGTACATGAAAACCTTTTCAGTTTCATGAGCAACTCTGAGACACAATCAGTAGGTCATATCCGAGAAATATGGTGGCCTGGGAGCTGCAAAGCATAGGCATTGTGAAGGATGCCTGAATGTATAACCCTAGTGTACTGAGCCTGCAGATCTACATGTACTGTGTGGTTAATAATTATTGAATAATACTCTTAGGTAGTTTACTGCGAGATTGTTAATTTCAGAATCCTGTGCTGTTTGTTAAAGTCCAACTGATTTAGAAATGAAAATTGTCTCCTACTATAACCCTAAGAGAGAAGGAATTTTAGGGCTTTCCTAATTGTAAAAATCCATGACATATTTTTATTTAAAACAATTTTATTGGAAACAAAAAATATCTTGAATTAGACTCATTGTTGATAAAATTCAGAGTTACATGCGAATCAATACTATAGGTTAGGTATTTAACTCACAAAATATATTAAACTAAAATGTTTGTATGCTCAAGAATTTCTACAACTTTTCAGAAAGAAAAGGGGGAGTTCGAAGATGGCAGAGACCAGTGTGTACCATATCTGAGAAGCAGAGGATCCAAGACTTCTAAACCTGTGAGTGGACCAGCAGCTAGATCCAGAGCATCAAATTTGGGGCTTTCCAGGACTAGAGGGTACATTATGTGAGTTGGGTCTGAAAGAATACAGGTCCTTGTTTCCTGGGTCCAGTAATTGTAAATGGTGAACCCCTGGCAATATCTGCACACCACAGCAAGTGTGAAACCCCAGGTCCAGGAACTCTCACACTATCAGCCTGATATTAGATCCCCTCTGTTCCCCTGAGGGCAGTTTCAGGTTTCCTGGGACATTTGGGGCATATCAGATCCAGGATGCAGTGGGTTTTCCTGGTCTGAGATGTGGAGAACCATGGGGCCCCAGCACTCTCCACATACATCATGGAGTTGGGAGCGCTAGGTCCAGGGACCCTCCTCTCTAGCAGCCAGACATTGAATCTCTCCAACCCCTAAGGGCAGCATCAGGATTTCTGGGGCAGTGTTACCAGCATCCAAGCCATGGTTCTGCTGGTCACCCTTGGAAACCAGGCAAATGGTGGAAGCATACAGATCATGTATCCAGGATTGTGCAACCCAGAGAAGTCTCCGCCCAGATCCATTCTGAGACACCCTGAGATTGTCACCCACATTATGCCCATTTGGGCACCTGCACACTCACTCTGCACCCACACCACAACCTACACCTGCACCCTGACCTTCCCGGCCCACTAACCTTCAGTTCACACACCACGCCCAAGCCAGCTCACCCACATGATCATGAGCATGAGCTCTGCACTTGAAGGCACTCACCACAGAGCCCACGCCACACCCCTCAAGACAACTTTACCAACACCCTTCCTTTCTTAGCTGAATCCAAATTGTCAGCACCTATTTTTGAGCCCCTGGACCTCTTTCATCTTCCTATATATTATTCCAGACTCCGGAAACAGGTGTACCCAGTCTGCAGTACAGGCTTCAGAAACAAACAGAAAAAGCTATGAACAAGATGACTAGAGACCAGCAGAAGAATATGATCAACAAAAACCAGGGCATTATGGCTTCACCAGTCATCCAAAATCAATGGAAATTCTAATGCAGCAGAAACACAGGAACGTGACCTTAAATCTATAATTATGCACTTACTAAAGGCACATAAAGAGGAAATGCAGGTTATAAGGAACCACAGATACCAACCCAGAGTACTGTATGCAGCAAAACTTTCAATCAACATAGATGGAGAAAACAAAATATTCATGACATATCAACATTTAAACAATATACATGCATGAATGGACCCCAACAGAAGTTGCCAGGAGGCAAGCTCCAAGCAACTGAGGTCAACTACACCCAAGAAACACAGGATAAAGATAGCATCTCAACAAAAAAGCAAAAGAAAACAAGCATACAAGCAAACAAGCACAAAACACCACCAACTCCACAATAACAGGAATTAACAATCATTGGTTACTAATATCTGTCAACATCAATGGACTCAACTATCCCATAAAAAGACACAGACTAAAGAATGTTTGCAAAAACAGGATCCAACGTTCTCTTGCATTCAAGAAGCACACCTCTGCAACAAAGATAGATAGTACCTAAGAGTAAAGGGCTGGAAAAGGTTTTCCAAGCTAACAGACCCAAGAAGCAAGCTGGGGTTGTCATCCAAATATCTAATATAATAGTCTTTCAACTAAAATTAACCAAAATAGATGGGGAAGGATGCTTCATTCTCATCAAAGGAAAAATCTACCAGGAGGACATCACAATCCTGAACATCTATGCCCCACATACAAGGGCATCTGCATTTATAAAACAATATATTGAAGCTTAAATCACACATTGATTCCAACACATTAATAGTAGGAGATTTCAACATTCTGCTCTCACCAAGGGACAGAACATTGAGACAGAAGCTAAATATAGATATAATGAATGACTCTTACAACTTTATATGTAATAGCCAGAACCTGGAAAGAACCCAGATGTCCCTCAACTGAGGAATGGATACAGAAACTGTGGTACATTTATACAATGGAATATTACTCAGCAATTAAAAACAAGAAAATCATGAAATTTGCAGGCCAATTGTCAGAACTAGAAAAGATCATCCTGAGTGAGGTATCTCAGAAGCATAAAGACACACATGGTATATACTCACTTATAAGTGGATACTAGACATATAATATAGGGCAAACATACTGAAATCTGTATACCTAAAGAAGCTAAGCAATAAGGAATACCCTGGGTAAGATGATCAATCCTCATTCAAAGAGGCAAACGGGATGGACATCGGTAAAGAGGGAGCAAACAGGGATTAGGACAGAAGCCTACCACAGAGGTCCTCTGAAAGACCCTACACTGCAGTGGATCAAAGCAGATGCTCAGACTAATAGTCAAACTTTGGGCAGAGTGCAGGGAATCTTATGAAAAAAGGGAGAGATAGAAAGACCTGGCATGGACAGGAGCTCCACAAGGAGAGCAACAAAACTAAAAAATCTGGGCCCAGGGGTCTTTTCTGAGACTGATACTCCAACAAAGGACCATGCATGCAGATAGCCTAGAACTCCTGCACAGATGTAGACCATGGTAGCTCAGTCTCCAAGTGGGTTCCCTATTAATGGAAACGGGGTCTGTCTCTGACATGTACTCAGTGGCTGGCTGTTTGATCACCTCCCCCTGAGTTAGGAGCAGACTTATTAGGTCACAGAGGAAGACAATGCAGCCAGTCCTATGAGACCTGGTAGGCTATGGTCAGATGAAAGGTGAGGAGGACCTCCCCTATCAGTGGAAGTGGAGAGGGGCATGGGAGGAGATGACACAGAGAGGATGGGATTGGTAGAGAATGAAGAAAGGGGCCACAGCTGGGATACAAAGTGAATAAACTAACTAACTAACTAATTAACTAACTAACTAAATAAATAAATAAATAAGTGAGTGTATGTTTTTAAAAAAAGAAAATAAGAGAGGAGGACTTCCCCTCTCAATGGATTAGGAGAGAGAGATATGGGAGGAAGAGGGAGATAGAGAGGATGTGACTGGTGGGAGATGAGGAAGTGGTTTATAACTGAGCTACAAAGTTAATAAATTGTATAATAATAATGAGAATGATGATGATAATGAAAGGAAAGGTTTCTAAATAGTAAAAATAAATGATAAAACTGATAAATATTATAATAAAGACACAATGCTATTTGATATTTTGAATACTGCTTCTGGGTGAAAGGTTACATGCTTGGGTTTTGGCAATTTGGTAGACATAATACACCCAGATTAGAATGTGATTATCTGAAACACAATCAAGTTTCTACAAATAACAGCAGAAACCACAGTATTTAAAATCCACTGAGAATGTTTTGTTAATTTGAAGCAGAAATATGAGATATGAGTCAATAGTCAACTGAATGGTAATTTTTGTAAGTTCTGACATTACTTAGCTTGCTTTTCTCTAAATGAAACATTAAGATTAATTCCTTCATGGCTTTATCATACTGAACTGAACTGAAGTGATGCACAATAACCATAGGTAAATTCTAGAAAAATAATTGTGTATCATTTTACAGTAATAGACTGAAATTTTTGATTGTGCAATTTTAAGCTAGGTAAAGCATGAAAATTTTCTCTTAGTGTTATTTTTGCATTCATCTGCATGCGTTTTTGTTTTTGAGGGGCTTGTGTGGTGAGCATATAGAGATCAGAACATAAATGTAAAAAGTCACTTATATTTTTCTTCCATTTGGGTTTTAAGTTCAGCCTAAGGTCATTATCATTGATGGCAATCATCTATGCTGACTAAGCTACCTTGCTGGCCTTTTAAATATTATTTTACTAATAAGTGTAACTGTTACATGTACTTTTTTTACTTTTTACATAAAGAAAAATATCTTCCAATATTCCAATATTCTGCATATATTTATTCACATTTAAATTTTTGTATTTTTATTATTCTATGTTATTAAGCATTGTTAAAAAACAAGTATTATTAACTAATAGTGAATAGATAAAACTTGGAAACAAAAGTATGAACTAAAATATCAGTTTTATGCCCAATCACAGTGCAAAATATTGATCCAGTGAATGAGTTTTTTTCCTTTGAGAATAGATGTTTTTCTGACATAATATATCCTGATGACATTTTCCTCTCCCTCTACTCTTCCCAATTCCTTCTTATCTCCTTTCCCATCTGGATCTACTTCCTTTTTGTTATTCATTAAAAAATAAACAGGCTTCTAAGAGATATTAATAAAATTTAATAAAATAATTAAAATAAACTAAGACATGCAAGCTGGGCAAGAAAAAAGAAGGAAACAAATCAAAGAGAAGGTACAAGAATCTGTTACACTCATCTGCACAATTAAGAATTCCATAAAAATATATAAGTGCATTCATAATATACATGAAGTGCAGCAGGTGCAGAAACATGCAGGCCCTGTGTGCTTTGGTGTCTATAGCACTGTGAGTTCATGTGAGATTTTCATGTGTTGATTTAGAGGGCCATGTTTTCATGATGTCCTCTCTCCCCTATGGCTCTTGGACCTTCTTTGCCTCTATTGGGTATCCTGAGATCTCAGGGGAGGATTTCTACGGAGACATCTCACTTAATCTCTCACCCTCTATATGATGTCAGGAAACAGGTCCTTATATTTGTTTTCATCTGCTGCAGGAAGACACTTCTCTCATGATTGCTGAGCAAGGCACTGATCTATGAATCTAACAGAATTTCATTGGGAGTCATTTCATCACTTCATTTCTTCTTTTATTTTAAAGACTGGTGTTGTTTGGTTTTACCCTCTTTCCCTGGGCTATCAAATCTCAGGCTCTTGGTCACCTAGGCAGTGTCAGGTATGGGTTTCATCTTATGGAGTGGATCAAAGTCAGATCAGTTACTGTTTGATTATTCTGAGAAGCTTTGTACCACCATTGTCCATAAATTACTTCACACATTTAGAGTTTTCTTATTACTTAAGCTTTCTCGTTTATCACCCAACAGGGTTTAAATTAAAATTTCAAAAACAATTCTTAAGATAAATCTTGTCTTTCAAAAACCAGAGTCACTTGTACAAAAATTTAAGTGTGCACCTAGACTGTGTGCATATGTCTGCATAGTTATTTCCAGTGACTAGAGGAAAGGACTATAATTGTTAATTATTGGATATGTTCTCCAACACATTTAAGTTATTTTAATACGGTATGTTACAATGGTCTTTCATTTACATAAATTTTAACCTTCGGGTAATTTTTAGGATTAAATTATGGGAAATTTTGATGAAATCACACACTCCATGCAAACATCCTTTCTGGATTGACAAGTATGTGATACTGCCGGAGCCAGCCAGAAGAGTCGAACGGTTCTTGAGTCGGGAGTGAGGATTAAAATTAATAAAATAAACACACAGCACACAGGAAACTTTTTAAAGGTCCAGATGTGACAGCCACTGCAAAAGGCAGGTTGCCACAGCAAACAGCTCGAGCAGCAAATCTCAAGTCTCTGCCTCCCCCACCTCCAGCCCTCTGACCTCTTTATTTGTGAGGAGTTTCTTTTAGCCAGTAAAACATCTCAGAACAATGGGTTAATTTCCACAAGGAGGCTGAGGAAGAGGTGTGACCCTCACAAGCTTTCCCACCTGCTGTCACAAACAAAAGGAGATGGATTTGCAAGTTCTTCTCTGCCTTTAGTAAAGGCCTGCTAAAAGCCATCTCTCCACCGAGATTTAAACATCAAAACAGGCCGCTGGAGTCCCAACAAGATACTTTGAATTTGCTGCATTATAGTTTTCTGTTATGTTTTTCCATGCCACTGATTTCTCAAGGTGGTTTATTTTACTTTATTTTATCATTATCAGTCTGATTTTGATTCATTTCTGGAAAAATGGAAAGAACTCAGTTATATGACATATGAATTCAAATCCTGTGTCAGCTGTATACTGTGTTCTGCCCCCACCCCCCAAGATCCTTGTTTAGGAGAAGCTATCACAAGGTTATGACATTTAGATGAGAAGCTTTATATGGCATATTTAGCACAGTACCTGAATAAAAGGCATTTAACTATTTCTCTGTTTCTGGAAGACAAGCACCATTCTCTGAGTATAAGTCAAACCTGAGTCACCTCTGGTGACTTAATTCTTTTTAAAGTAGCAAGCTTGCTTTTAAAGCAGACAATATTACATCTGGTCAGATGCTACAATCCCATTTCAGTGGTTTTAGGCACATGGAAAGCCTCGGCCCTTCATTATTATTTTTAAAAGCATTGTGTTTAAATAATTTGCAGCATTGATCTAGCTTATTTTAATAAAATTATCCATTGTCTCTTAGTTATATAAGCTAATTCTTATGCTTAAGTGAGCATGAACTTCCGAATTGAACATCTATTATTAGCTTGTATTTCAGCTCCAAAAAGACAACTTCATCTAATTCAAATTAATGAGTACAAAAAGTAAAATATAAAAGCATTAATAAGTAGGGATTTTCCATGATGATATACTTCATAATAATCACCATTTCTAGCCACTGTGTACACATATGAATGAGAGAAGCTATTAGTAATAGATAACTAGTTTCTTATAAAAACAGAATATAGCAGTGAAATTTGGAAGAGGAAAGAATATAGTCCATTCTGTCCAAATTGGAAGCTAATACTTATTTATTATATTTCCATAATTTGAATATTTAATTTAAGATTCTTTTCCATGAAGAAATATCAGATATTAATGGACTTTAAGGCAACACTTATGAAATAAAGATGAGATTTTGTAGTATGCTTGGCATCCCTCCTTAATAGACACACCTTTAGCAGAGAGCTTGATATTCAAATGTAACTCTGACAAACCTGAGCAATTTGCAAGTCCATAAATAGAGGAATTGAGGGAGTTCATTAGAGCATTGTGCATCTTGCTTCAGCTAAGAAAAATCATTGCAGATAAAAATAATTTTCTCTTTAAAACATCTCCACACATTTTCCACAGTCACTCAGAAAAATAATCATCTCTTTTCTTGATATAAGATGATAATGCCACTAGCTAAGATAATGATAGTCAATTTCCCACTTAAATCTTTTTAATTGTATTCATTTTTCTTATACTGTCTAATCTTACTCAGTGTGAAATATGCAAGAAAATCCCTGGATTAATGTCTTAATTACAGTGTTGGTTAGTGCTACTAGGTAGATGTCTCCTTAGTTTTAAATGACTCTTTTTTAATGCTCTGAGAAAGAAAGATCAACTACCTTTTAAGTAGATGATCTAGTTTCCCATGCTATTAATTCTGACAGATGTGCCATTTAAGTGGCAAGGATGAAACTCTGCATGAACTTGACAAGACTCTTATCAAAGTGACTGCTTTGCTCAGCTGCTGAGCAGCACTAGATTCCTTTTCTGACCACAACAGAATCTAAAGCTGGGAACATAGAAGTTCTGCTATGCTGGCAGTTAGATAACAGTTTTTAAAAAATCAAAGAATACAAACCTAGCACAGTTTTTTTAAACCAGTAAGTTCTCAAGGCTTTGAACTTCACACTGAAGCAATTAGCGCTCTACTCTATGTGCCAGCTAGGGAACTTAACCTGAAGACCTGTTCTGGCCCCAACACTATAACCTTTTAGAGAAACAAGAAAAAATTCTTTTCTTTTCTTTTTTTTTTAAGTAATGAACAAAAATGTAAATTGCACAGTTTTAAATCTACTTCTTTAAGTGTAATAATATCTTTAGGAAGCTAGAACTTTCTAAACAAGTGAGGGGGAACTCAGTGAAGTCTAATTTCCACACAGAAAACTTCAATAATTTGGTTTTAGTAGACAACTTTGTTTAATAAGCAATTGACATGGTATTGGGAGGGAATGAAGAGCAGGTTTCAGCTGAGATGCAAAGCAAATAAAATGTAATTAATGTAAAAAATAAAAGAAGGATGGAAAACATTAATAAACAATTAAATAAATAATAAATAAGTTAAATAAATAAATAATGAGCAAAAATATATTTAACAACATCTCACCTGATATCACATTGCTGGGATTTTGGTCAAACAGTATTTCAAGTAGACAATGACATCACCAAGGGATTATTTTATATGTTTACAGTATGCTTATTAAATTACTTCTAGTACACATATTCAGAGCTTTGAGATAGTAATTTATAATGTTGCATTATACTTCTGTAGGAAAAACATTAAACAAAATGTACTACAGAAGTAAGAAGAAAATATCTGAACAATCTGATTGTTACAGAGTATACTAAATAGTGGTTTTTTTTTCTCACACTATAAAATATAAGTTCAGGGACTAAAGCAAAATTAGGAGGCCAATTTCATTGTAATGCACAATGATCCACTGGAAAATGTTCTCTATATCTACAGATGCAAAGATTTAGACTACTTCCTGTCTCATTAAAATTACATAAAAATATATTAAACTAAAAGCTAACAATATTTTGGCCAATATTTTCTGAGTTCTTTTCATTAATGATGCTGACACAAAATATCAAGAAAAACTGGAATTGTTCTCATAAAATAATAAGGAAGCACAGAGTGGTGGTTTAAGTATTGTTCCTCAGTTGGAACTTGTTGAGTTCATACCCTAATTTGTGAGTGTGTATATATATTACCGTACCTGTCAAAAGAAACAGTCCAGTAAAAATATATGTAATAAAATTAAAGCTACTGTGAGATAATCTGTCATTACTTTGATGGGTCTAATTATATATTTATCCATAAAGATGTAAAGAAATTGAGAGGCCAAAAGACAAAGTAGCAGCGATTGTTAAGACAGTAGAGTAGGTGCTGTAAATTCCCTGAGGGGAGAGCTACCTCTCTGCTTTCTTTCCCCACCCACTAGAGATACAGTTGCTAGGAAACTGGACCCTCCCCCTAGGGAGAGACACCTGGTCATTAATGGTCTGGGAACCTTCCTATAGCCAATCGATTCAAAATGTAGCATCTTGACCATAGATGCTTGCCAGGCAGGAATTGCCCCTGCTTTGGGCATGCTGGAATGGACCAGAATCTTTAAATCACCCAACTAACCTGGGGCGGCACGCTGGGCTCCCACCACTTCGGCGGTGGGGCTGTGTAGGCCCCAGCTGCAGCTTGTGATTTACAATAAAAAGATCCTCATGTGTTTTGCAACGGAGTCGATTCCTGGAGATCTTTTGGGGGCTTTCGAACTGGGTGTAACAAAATCAGTGGAAGGGCACAGAGGAAAAGTTATTTGAGAAAGCCGACATGGCTTGCTAAGAAAAGAAAAAGAAGTTATATACCAAAATTAAATGCATCAAATCATGTGATCCAGAAGCAAAAAACAGATTAATTTCTGGCATTTTGAGAAAGAACAAAAATTTGTGGACTTCTGTGGGATTTTTACATTCCTAAAATACAATGTGAAAAATGTACGTTTCTTAAACTTAAAGTAACACATTAACTCTATGATAATTGGTTATAGTTTTGAATAGAAAACGATGAAATATTTGTATTGAAGGTTTGCAGATTCCATAAGTAATCAAAGAGTATCCTATGACTAATAACAGGAATTATGAAAGCAGAATAAGTATGATACAACTTGAATAATGTGAGCATTATATTAGGGTACATTTAACTAATTAAAAGCTTTAAATTTGTTGAAGATGCTGTCTATTCTCCATTGAATGGTTTTGGCTTCTTTGTCAAAAATCAAGTAGTCATAGGTGTGTGGGTGTATTTTTGGGTCTTCTATTCGGTTCCATTGATCCACCATTCTATTTCTATGCTAATACCATGGATTTTTTATTACTATTGCTCTGCAGTACAGCTTGAGATCAGGGATGGAGATGCCTCCAGAGGATCTGTTGTTGTACAAGATGGTTTTGGAAATTCTGGGTTTTTTGTTTCTCCAGTCATAAGTATGTCAGGTTAGGATCTAGGATTTTGAAACTTCCACAATTGTACAAGGGAATCTCATGTGTTTCAGATGTAACACATTTTTCTAAAAGATAGCCTTGAAAATACAAAATCCTTAGAGAGAATAAAGGGTAATCATGCGTTGTTGTGTAATAAGCAACATTTCCAGTTTCAGAAATAGTATCCACAATTGCATTTTCTTGAAATCATTACTTTATTGAATAGTTCTTATGCCAGTTCTAAAATACTAAATACTAAAATACAAAATACTAAAAACACTAAAATTTAATGCAGAATAATGCAGCAGTATTTAGCTTTCTACTTCTGGACAAACATTCTACCTAGCAGTGGATTCACATCTGCCACTGGAGTTGTACAGCACAAATCTGACCCATTATCCACTGTGTTTGTTTCAGGTAGACCAGAATGACCAATCTGTAACCTCTAAATGATATTTATCATAATTTTCATAAGCTGGCAAAACTTTCTTCAATCCATTTAAAACATGATAAAATGCAATGTTAGTAAAACATAATGAAATCTACACACCTAAAGAAGATAATGAAGAAAGCAGACACGGGCAAAGATGATCAATCCTCATTTAGAAAGACAAATGGGATGTGCATTGAACGCATAACAGGAGTCTACCGCAGAAGGCATCTGAAAAACTACCTAGCAGTGTTTCAAAGCAGACACTAAGTCTCATAACCAAACCCTCAGCAGAGTGCAGGGAATCATATGAAAAAAGGGGAGTTAGTGTGATATGGAAAGGATAGGAGCTCTACAAGGACCAAATATATCCGGGCACAGGGTCTTTTCTGAGACTGACACTCAACTAAGGACCATCTATGGCTATAACCTAGAACTTGTGCTCGGATGTGGCCCATGGTAGCTCAGTAACCAAGTAGTTTCCCAAAGTAAGGGGAACAAGGACTATTTCTAACAGGATCTCAAGGGCAGGCTCTTAGACCTTCTCCCCCTCTCCCCCCCCAGGAGAGGAGCAGTCCTGTTAAGCCACAGAAGACGACTTTGCAGCCTGCCCTGAAGATACCTGATAAAACAGGGTCAAATGAAAGGGGAAAGGGTCCTCCTCAATCAGTGGACTTGGAAAGGGGCAGGGAGGAGACCAGGGACGGAGTGTGGGGTTGGGGAGGGAATGAGGGAGCGGGATACAGCTGGGACACAGAGTTAACAAAATGTAACTAAAAAGAAAAATAAAATAAAAAAAAACTAAAAAAAATATTTAAGCTTTTGAAATAAGTTAATTTTGAGGAAAAGGATATATATATATATATATATATATATATATATATATATATATTTAAACAGTATCATGCTATAAAATCTTATTACTTCTTTGACTATTACATAATATTTCTATTGCATCAAAGAAAAATGTTCTGGAATCTGAAGAGTGACTACTTGAAATGTAATTGGTGACTGGAAATCTGACTTTGAAAACCTAGTCCTTCATATCAGATTACTGTAAGATTATTAAATAAGGCAGGAAACTGAACAAACAAGCCAAAGCAATGTGAGGTTATTAGGTTTGCTGGTGTTAAAAAGGTGATGTATGCACATTATAGATTTACCAGATGAATTTATATAATTCTAACCTTTGAGACTGAGTTTTCCAAAATAACAGATGAATGAATCTATCTGGTACAGTCTAACCTATTGCTATTTTTTTCTTGTAATATGCTTGATCTTTACCTGTATTCTTCCACTTAATGCTAGTGCTCCTTTCCTGGTTCTAAGCACAGAAGTGACTCTTCCCTCCTTCATAGTAATCCAGATACCATCTATTTCCTGTTTAATCTATGTTTAAAATAGCACAGAATTTCCCCTACACCCACCAATACTCTTTCATCCTAGGCTGTGGCTATTGTAGCTGTTTTTCTTGCATTATCAATACTCTTATGATTTCCCCTTGTTCTCTCTGCTCCTTTACAAAAATATAATCATACACAGTTAATTAATATGTTTAGTACATTAATTAGAAAACACCACTTTGGCTAAATTCTTCAAATATCTTCTGTGAAAATTGGTTACATGAATTGGACTCTGAACACCAAAAGAATGACGTTACAGCATCTTACTGCCAACATCTAAAATATTGTTGTAGAACTTTTCTCCATCACAAATTGTTTGTTGATCAAATTCTCTAATAAATTTTATGTGTTGACAATCAGTCTTTTTTTCTTTTATAAAAGAGATAAGCACAGACATAGCAACAATTATCTATATTTTATCTATATTTTAAAACAGGTTCTTACAACAGCTCAGCTCTGATTAAGATTTTTATGACTGAGAAAAGAACATATACTTCTGTCTTTGCTTTTCTTCCATGACTGCTGTTCTTGGCTGTTACAGAATCATGCACATCAAAGAAGCATTTAGAAGAAATGACTGTATCCTATATGAGTCATGCTATGGTGTCTGATATTGTGTCTCTGCAAGGACAAGAAGACTCACTGTCATTTGCTATTGTTATGTCTAAGATTTATTACGCAATTAGAATTTCTGTGATTTGATTCTGATATCAGTTTTCTGGGTTTGGAATATGATTCTAACTGATAATATTCTGTCCCTGGCCACTTATCATGACACTTTAGCTCTTTCCTGTACCGTGTGCATATCCTGCATGGATATGTATCACTGAGTTCCATTAGCTTAAGAAGTTCATCTTTTTGATAAGTTGGACTATTCTACGTGGTACCAGTACCTACAGCATGAGAACTAGGTAAATGAATACAGGGGAGCAATTTGCCAAACAGTTTTTCATAAGTCACTCATGAACTTTTTACTATTTTTTTTCTTTTTGTTCCAACCAAGATCTTACTTTGCAGCCCAGCTTGATTTCCAACTAATTATTAGTGAAGACTTAAATCAAACTCACAATCTTCTTACGTGACTGCGAGGACTCAGGTCTGTGCCATCACCTCTACCACATTCATTGCTTTTAAACGGCATTTAAACTAAGCATTACAAAATAGTTTGTGATCCTCCTTTTTTTTTAGCAAATTCATTTTTGATATAGCACATAATTTAGAATCTCTTGGAGCTATCCTATGCTCACCCAATATGTAGGCAGTTATAAATTGAAAAGTACAAGAAAGTTAGATTAGCAGCAAATGCACATATTATGACTGTCTTTTTATCTTAATTTAGAAACAGCAAAACTGTTTGTCTCTTATCTAATATTTTCTCTACATTTTGTTGCACATTGTATCTCCTGCATATTATGTGCATCAGAGCCTTAAATGCATTCGTATTCTTACCTGGAGATAATGTTTGCTATTTTTTCTTCCTGTAATAATCAATTTATTAATGTGTGTATGGGGAACTGCATTTTATCAAGTACTGTGTTTAAATATTCTGTTCTCAGGAAATCTTTTCTGACTTTCTTGTCTGTGGTTGCAACAAAGTCACCGTTAAGGTAGACATAATTCATTTCTTTAGGGAATTTCTTCCTAGATTTTTTTCAAGTAACTATATTACTTACAGCTGTAATAGCACACAAAGTTTCTCTTAATTTCTGTAATTGTATGATTTTCTTCTTATTTTAAGCAGAAATAATTTTAAAGAGATTACGTAATCATTCTACCTCAATACTGTGTGTCTTGTCGGTATTTATACTTATCTACTGTCTTCCTACTACCATTTAGGATTCTCACTGAGGATTCTCATTACACCAAAGCCTAATCCTATAACTGTGAGATCTCATTTACTCTCACTTATAAAACAACAACAAAAATAGTGTGTAACCCAGTCTTATATCTCTGTCCACAGCAGTTGGGTGATTCCAATAAACAAAATTAACTGGCTGCAATATCCTGTCAGAAATTAAATATTCTTATCATTCCACATTCTTCTGTAGCTATGACCCATTTCTCTTTCATTTATGTCAAGTGTCCTGGAGAAACTTGTTTGATATGTTCATTTGAAAATTGAAGGGGGAAATAAAAGGATCTGGAGCGGACAGGACACACAAGGAGACCAACAACCAAAAAAA
>REGO01000132.1:2708673-2731888 GCA_010120015.1 Rhombomys opimus | reverse complement strand
AAAAAACCACAAAAAAACATGGCCCAGGGGTGACTGCAGGGACTGATGAGTCAACCAAAGACCTTACGTAGAGGGAGGAACTATACCCCTGCTTAGATGTAGCCCATAATCAGCTCAGTCTCCATGTGGGTTCCCTACAAAGTGGAGATGAAACAATCTATAACAAAAACTCCTTTGCCTGCTCCTTGATCACTTCTTCCTGTTGGGTTGACATAGTCAGCCCACAGAGGAAAAGGACCAAGGCAGTCCTGATGGGACCTAAATACAAGAGTCAGACAGTAGAGACAGTAGAGTCCATTATCAGTAGACAAGGAGAGGAAGAGGAACAGAGCCTGGGACTGGGATGAGAAGAAGGAGGGGATTACAACTGGGATACAAAGATAATAAATTGTAACTAATAACAATAATCATAAATAATGTGAAAATAAAAATGATTTTACATGACGCTTTATAATAAAAATGATTCAGTTTCAACTAACTTGCCAAATAAAATATTTGTTGTAAATGTTACATATGGTTCTTATACTGAAAAAAATAAAAATAATGGTATGATCAATTCCTATTTCTCATATTCAATGTTTTTAATATAATCTATTAGATCAAAAGTGACAGATCTTTGATTATAATTTCCAAGGTTGTATCTTTATTTGATATCTACCATATTACCAAATATTTTGTCTCTGAATCAGATGGTTCCAGATTTAGAATTACCAACATCTGCATTGGTATGACATGTCCAGAATGTCAGTTTAATAGGCTTTCAATCATCTAATTAAAAAAAAAATATGAAGAATGTCAAATAAATGTGGTCAAGGGCAAAATTATCATCTCTGCAATTTTTTGTTTCATAAAAACAAGGATTTGGAGATATACTCCCTCCATTTGCTATAATATATTATTTTACGCCAAATCTCACTTATGAGTGCATTCAAATTTTCAACTCCCTAGAGCAATTCAGCAACTAGTTTTAATCCCTAATGAACACATATTTGTAACTGATGGACAAATATATTCTCAGTGTATTCTTCTAGTTTTTCATACTATTCATGCAAATGAGTATGTTTCGTTTGTGTTTCTCTAAAATCTATTTTGAAGATTGCATTTGCTATTTTTACACATTAATATATATGTTAATATAAAATGTTATATTTTGATAGATAATAATTCTGTGGTAGATATTATGTATATGCATATATACATTGACATATACTTACACTTTTTTCTTCTAAATTTTTAAATTTAACTATTTTTATTAATTACAGTTTATTCACTTTGTATCCCCAGCTGTAGCCCCTCCCTCATCCCCTCCCATTCCCACCCTTCCTCCTTTGCCCCTCCCCAAGTCCACTGATAGGGGAGGTCCTCCTTATCTTCCTTCTGACTATAGCCTGTCATGTCTCATTAGGACTGGTTGCATTGTATTCCTCTGTGGCCTAGTAAGGCTTCTTCCCTCAGGGAGAGGTAATCAAAGAGCCAGTCACTGAGTACATGTCAGAGACAGACTCTGTTTTCTTTAATAGGGAACCCACTTGGAGACTGAACTGCCATGGTCTACATCTGTGCAGGAGTTCTAGGCTATCTCCATGTGTGGTCCTTGGTTGGAGTATCAGTCTCAGAAAAGACCCCTGGGTCCAGATTTTTTTAGATTTGTTGTTCTCCTTGTGGAGCTCCTGTTCATACCAGGTCTTTCTAGCTCCCCTTTCTTTCATATGATTCCCTGCACTCTGCCCAAAGTTGGCTATGAGTCTCAGCATTTGCTCTGATACCCTGCTGGTTACAGTCTTTCAGAGGCCTTCTATGGTAGGACCCTGTCCTGTAGCCTGTTTGTACTCTTTACTGATGTCCATCCCATTTTCCCTTTTGAATGAGGATTGATCATCTTACCCAGAGTCCTCCTTCTTGCTTAGCTTCTTTAGGTGTTCAGATTTTAGTATTTTAATCCTATATTATATGTCTAATAGCCACTTATATATGTATGTATGGCATGTGTGTCTTTCTGCTTCTGGGATACCTCACTCAGGATGATCTTTTCTAGTTCTGACCACTTGCCTGCCAATTTCATGATTTTCTTGTGTTTAATTGCTGAGTAGTATTCCATTGTTTAAATGCAATACAATTTCTGTATCCATTCCTCAGTTGAGGGACATCTGGGTTGTTTCCAGATTCTGGTTATTACAAATAAAGGTACTATGAACATGACTGAGCAAATGTCCTTGTTGAATACTTGAGCATATTTTGGATATATGCTTAGGAGTGATATAGCTGGATCTTGATATAGCTGGATTTCTAATTGTCTGAGAAAGCACCAGATTGATTTCCAGAGTGGTTGTACAAGTTTACATTCCCACCAGCAATGGAGGAGTTTTCCCCTTTCTTCACATCCTCTTCAGCATGTGTTATCACTTGAGTTTTTGATCCTCGCCATTCTGGTGGGTGTAAGGTGAAATCTCAGGGTTGTTTAGATTTACATTCCTAAAGGTTGCATTTTCACTTGCAAATCACTTCCTATACTTTAATTCAAATCATAAAAAAAAACTTATCTCTTACTTTAATTTGATAATCCTCCATCTTTTTATTATATTTTTACTTTCCTCATATTTTTATAAGTCTTCCTGGAATTTGTACCACCTCTGGCTTTTTAACATCACTAAATCTGAATTGAATGCCTATAGTACAAGAGGATCTTAAAATTTTTCTTAATAAGTAATAGACTATATCCACATCAAAAGGATGTACAGTAGTTATTCTCATTTGCCAGATTTTTTCCCACACCATTTAGTAGCACCCACTGATTGTTATGAGAAGCTATTGATCTAGTATTGGCGAGAAGCTCCTTCTTGCCCACACTTACTTCAAAGTTGTATTTTTTGACATAAAAACTTGTCAGACCACAAATGTGTTGAGTGTAGAGTCTTTAAATTGTTCCTGTTATTTTAATCCTTCCCTCATATAAAGATCCTGGATTGTTATTGCATATGTCTAGCACAAAATTTTTAAACACATTGCTCGAACAAAAATAATCTTGCTGAGTAAAATCACATTGAATGGTGTTTTATGAAGACTTTTTAGCTCACCTTTAGTTGTGAGACAAAATAATAATTATAGCTAAGAAAAAAACTTCAAAATATAAAAGTGCCAGAATCCTAATGGAAGAAGAGGGAGATGGAACAACCTGGAGGGGACAGAAACTCCATAAGAAGAACAACAGGCCAAAATACCTGGGCCCAGGGTGGCCTATAGAAACCAATACTCCAACTAAGGATCATGCATGCAGAGGACCTAGAACCCCTCTTCATAGGAAGCCTATTGGCTGCTCAGTTTTCAAATGGTTGTCTTAGAAAAGGGTCCAGGGGCTGTCTCTGACATGATCTCACTGGCTAGATCTTTGATCATCTCCCCCTATGAGGTACAGCCTTTCCAGGCCACAGAGGAAGATGATGTAGCCAGCATTGGAGACTAGATAAGCTAGGGTCAGATAGAAGGGGAGGAGGTTCTTCCTAATCAGAGAACTAGGGAAATGGCATAGGGAGAGAAGAGGGATTGCGAGTGGGACTGGGACGAGACAAGGAAGGGGCTGCAGAAGGGCCTACAGAGTGAATAAATTGTAGTAAATAAATATATAACTAAAATTTAAAAAAATATATAAAAATATATACCCAGGAAAGCATAAACTTTATGACAAGTTTATATTCATGACTCATCTTGTCCCCTTAAAGTAATGATTTATATTTTTATGTTCCTAGGCATTTTAGTTTCCATATTCACAGATTCACCATTAACGCCTACAAATAATGATAAAAATAAATCAATACATTAAGCTTAGCTATCCACTGAGAGTATGAATTCATTTAGGAGAGACTTTGATCATGCTTTCTCATTTAAAAGTGTCATTTTAGGGCAAATATATTATTAATGACTACTTCTGTCAAGTGCTAATTTAATCACATGACCCAGAAGTAGGAAACTGAAAACCCATGTGGGCCACTTCTAAGACTGAATTTTAACAGTGCACAATGGCAATATTCTAAGACCCCAGAGTTCTTAATGAGTCAACTTAAAAACTGAGAAGAAAAAAAAAAACTGTAGGTAAGAAGCCATCAAGACTGTGTATAGTGCGGAAAAGGTCCCAAAGGCAGGCAATAGGGTCAGAGTCAGCCCTCACTCCTGCTGGTAGGCTTCCCACAACCTCCTTTAGCCTCTGTAGGTGAAGATGCACCTATTTTTACTGCAACTTGACATGCCAAAGCCATGAGAGACCATGCTTTTTCTGAAGAGAAATGAAGGAGTGAATTTTTGAAGAGGAAATGGGTGAGGAAGGACTGGGAGGAGAAGTGGGAGAAGACACTGGAGTCAGGATGTAAAGTTAGTAATTTTTTAATATTAATTACACTTTATTTTCTTTGTATCCTGCTGTAGCCCTCTCCCTCATTTCCTCCCAATCTCACCCTCCTTCCCTCATCTCCTCGATGCCCCTTGCTAAGTCCACTGATAGGGGAGGTCCTCCTCCCCTTCTTCTGTGTTCTAGCAAGGCTGCTCCTCCCTTGGAGTGGGGAGGGGGAGCGAGCAAAGAGCCTGACACTGAGTTCATGTCAGAGAGACAGTCTGTGTTCCCCTTACTAGGGAAACCCACTTGATTGCTGAGCTGACATGGGCTACATCTGAGCAGGGGTTCTAGGTTATATCCATGCATGGTTGGTTGGAGAATTAGTCTCAGAAAAGACCCCTGTGCCCAGATAAAGAAACATATATCCAATACAGGACAATTCAGTCGGCATCTAGGAACCCTTCCTTGATCCTAGTTGCTCAGAAGGCTAGAAGGACTAAGACTGCAGACCAGCTGGGCAGACACCCATGTAAAAATGGGCAGGACGAACATGTGCACCAGGAAGGGTGGAGATGTGAAAAGAAAACAGCAAGCATCATGGAGACAGCAAGCACATCACTGACTCCTGCTTGGAGCATCCAGAAGAGCTACAGGGAAGGAAGAGTGGGAAGAAAGAAAGGGAAGAACCCTGAAGCCAGTATCAACACTAGATGGTCTACTACTAGATGGTTAAGAAATAATAAAATAAAAATAAAACAGAGTCTCTTGCAAAAGTAGAACTTACAAGAAAATTTGTGTTTAGCATCAAACTAAAAATGTAACATCACTTAATAACCTATGAATTCCAAAAATATGTCTCAAGCCCTTCTGATAGTCCAGGCATGTTTAAATAAATGACAAAATGTCATTTCTGTCACATCCGATTATCATCTTAAGAGAGTACAAATATCCATACAGAAATCATACCACAGAAAATACCAAGAAGGGTCACACCAATCAATCTGAGATACCTCAGACTTAGGGAAGCCTCAGAAGTGGCACATAAAAATCTGCATTTGGGTCTGTTAAAGTGTTTCAGTGTGTAGGGACACTTGCCACCAAGCCAGAAGACCCAAGTTCAATTCCTAAGTCTCATGTGTTGTCTTCTTACTTCCACATACACAGGGAAACATTTGAATATCCCACACACAAACACAGTGAATAAGTAAACATAAAAATACTTTTAATTTTCATTTTGAAATGGCTTTTCTGTGGAATAAACTTAAACTGAGAAAGATGGGAAGGAGGGAGGCCTGTTAGCAGGCTGTTTATCCAACTTGACTCAGGTAAGTTTTAAGCCTGGCAAGTTTTCATGTTTTCCTCTGGGGAAATAGCTCAGTGGGAGAATGTTGTGCTCTTCATTTCCTGATACCTCACACAAACAAAAAGCCTATAGATGCCAGATATTATCAGTCCTTGTCATAACACACATGAAATTAAAAATTAATAAAAAGACTATATTCCTTTTCCCATTACTCTATACATAGGCTTGCTTTCTACAGAGAACCTCTCTTTTCTATTTTCATACCGAAATATAAAATTTGCTCACCTTTCCCATTGTTATGTATCATGTGTCTGTTTAATGTTTCCTTTTATAGTAGTTTCTGTAATGCTAAGTTTTATTTAAACTCTTCAGGAATAATGCCTTTTTAAAGTTAGGCTCCTTCAATTAATTGATTATGCATTATGGTTCCAATGATCAATTTTTTCCTCATTTCAATTCATCATCAAAGTCATGCTCTGACATATGCTAAATTCCTTTTAAGTATGCTTGTGCAAAGTAAGCTTAATGTTGACTGTTCTTAACAAAGACAGATGAAAAGCAATGCATCTGAATGAATGAAGAAGGCTGTCTCTGCTATGTGCAATTGCAGTGGAGGTGAAGATGGTAAAGGAGCCTTATTCACATAAAATGTGATTCTCTGTGACTCTATCCCTTCTTCCAGCACTTACAGTCAGAAAAATCTGTAGGTACTCCACATGCTTCCTCTCTCTACTGATCACCTGCTTTACAGCTGTGCTCCAGGTGCAGTCCTTGCAGAGCCAGAAAATTTTGGGTGTATGGATGTAAACACTACCTTTGTCAGGAAGTAACAAAACTTTAGCCACACATTCCTTAGGAATTCTCCGTTATCCTGCAGGAATCCTACACAGTGGTAAATTCTCCTTTTCTCAAGAAGTAACAATATTCCTGTTGTTGTTTGTTGTTGTTTTCTAATCTCTATTATCTGATAGGAATCATGCATGGTGGCCTTCCATCTCAAGACTACTTTTATACTAATATAATGTTTCATATAAAGTTTCTTCTGGTTATTTTAATGTGTTTTTAAAAAATCTGGTTGGATCCTGACATGTATTACACATCATGAGTGACATTTTATATATTAAATATGTTTATTGTGACTAATGTATTCAAACTTGCTTTTCTTCTTCTTCTTATGGCTTATTTTCATGAACACTTTCTTATGAGTAGATATATTTAGTTTCTGCAGTATTTTGGCCTTCTTTACAATTAACCAAACTCATGTTTCTACTAAGCTTTTCCCATATCCTGTTTCTTTCCTACGGTTAAGTAAAAACATTTAGGAAAATCCTGTCCTTTATTTCATTTATGATGTTAATTCCTATTGATCCCAGTAGTTCTTGTCAAGGCACGGATATTAAAACATAAATCCTTTCTATGATTCCTACTAAAAACTGCAGACATTTAGATTATATAATCAGTGGATTTTTATCGTTTTTGCATTAAAGCTATTCAATAAGGAACTTTAAAGTTCATTAAAAAAATTCTGTTCTGCTGATCCCCAAATGATTTTTCACATATGGTCGAATTTGTGAAATTACTTGGCAAACTAAAACATTTAACATCTGTCATCTTTTAATCAAATAAGTGACTGTTTTTATATATTGCAAGAAATTGCAGAGTGTTCAAATTTTAAGTCACTTGATGGTGATGAGGTTCAATGAGAATTAAGGATAATTTTAATTTTTCAAATTATAAAAAATAACACTAAATATTTTAAAAGCCTCTGACAGTAAAGCAGAATAGAAAAAAAGAGAGTTCCATTTAAGCTTTTAAGGTAAAATTATCTATATTATCTGAAATCATGAATTATGGAGATAAAATCATAATTTCTTAGGGACACTGGTATTACAAAATTGACTTGGGTTATGAAGATTAGAGCTCAGGTTCTTACACTCATGCAAGCATTTTACCCATGGCTCTACTGTTACACAATATTCAAGAATACTTGACAATATATTTTAGAGTTGCTATATCCATAAACCAGATGTATTGAGGACTCAAGGTGTTGAAATTTTTTTTAATTTAATTTTATTTATATATTTATTTATTACAATTTATTCACTTTGTATCCTTGTTGCAGCCCTCTCCCTCATCTCCTCCCAGTTCCACCCACCTTCCCTCTTCTCCTCCTCTGCCCTTTTTCTAGTTCCCTGATAGGGGAGGACATCCTCCTCTTCTATCTGAACCTAGCTTATCAGGTCTCCTCAACTCTGGGTGCATCATCCTCCTCTGTGGCATGGCAAGGCTGCACAAGTCAGGGGGAGGTGATCAAAGTCAATTTTGTAATATCAGTGTTCCTAAAGTGAGATAAGAGGTGGAGATGAGAAAATCCATAGATGCTCACAAGCTCCTACACACAGTAGCGATGAGTCATTGCTTCAAATCAGATGGAAGACAGAAAGACCAACACCCAAGATTATGTAAAATACAATAAAGCGTCTCTAACTCTCTGTAGTCTGAGAAGAAAATTGAAATATAAAATTCAATTGTAAAAAAAAATTTAAAGAACAATGAATAAATAAAAGTATGTGATTTTATAAAAAAAAAATCATAATTTCTAATGTTGCCAGCATATGTATGTATGTATGTATGTATGTATGTATATTTTAAAAACATTCTATGTAGTACTTTACTTAACTAAAGGATTGTGTTTAGAATACTAGGGTTATAAAACTCCCTCAGACCTCTACCTTACACAAAAATTAAAATAGAAAGTGTACTGATCTCACAGATGTGGAAAATTTTGAGAACATGTTAAGTATAAAAATTTAAAAGACAAAAAGACATTATTTAAAGAATAAAATTAGGGGGGTCCACGCGTGTTGTCGCTCTGGTGCTCAGGTTCCACTGGATTTGGAGGTCGTCGCAGCCGCCGCCTCTTTCGCGAATATGGCAGGGTTCAGGTTTTTCCCTCAAATAAAATGATTTAACTTAAAAAAAGATTAAAATTAAAGTTTACTGATATAATATTTGAAAAAAATTTAAATTCTTTATTAATTACACTTTATTCACTTTGTATCCTCCCTGTAGTTCTCTCCTTCCTCCCCTCCCAAATCCCTCCCTTCCTCCCCTTCTGCATACATGCCCCTCCCCAAGTCCACTGATAGGGGAGGTCTTCTTTTCCTTCCTTCTGATCCTAGTCAATTAGGTCTCATCAGGAGTGGCTGCATTTTCTTCCTCTGTGGCCTGGTAAGGCTGCTCCCCCATCAGGGGGAGGTGATTAAAGAACAGGCCAATTAGTTCATGTCAGAGACAGTCCCTATTCTCATTACTATGGAACCCACTAGGAGACTGAACCTGTGCAGAGGTCCTAGGTTAAATCCATGAATAGCCCTTGATTGGAATATGATTCTCAGGAAAGACCCCTGTGCTCAGATTTTTTGGTTCTGTTGCTCTCCTTGTGGAGTTCCTGTCCTCTCCAGATCCTATTTCTCACTTCTTTCATAAGATTCCCTGAACTCTGTCCAAGGTTTGGATATTTGAAAATTTTATGTAGCATTATGCCTTGTTAGCTAGCTAAAACTGTTAAATGTAAGGATTTTTGAAGCTAATGATTGCAGTGTAAAAATGGATACATGCTAATTATAGCTGAATTTCAAAGTATTCTGTTGGTATATAAGGAGTAATCAAAAAATTATTATTTCCTTAATTATATACTTATTTCTTTGGATTAAGTACACATCATTAATAGTTATTGTGCTGTTTTAAAGACTGGTTGATATTTGTTTTAAAAAGCATGACATTGTATGACATTAGAATCTGAAACTGGAAAACAAGAAGCATAAGTTGTGTTTATCATTTTTTTTCTACTTTAAACCTCTACATAGTCTTACTGATAGTATTTCTGCAATATTATTACTTGTTGAAATACAAATGACTGTATATACTCAAATGTATACATAGAGAAAGTACAATGAGATCACAATCTGTTCTGCTAAGTGGTTTCTTCATTTCTTTTGAATTATACTTTATTTACTTTGTATCCCCCCTCTAGTTCTCTCCCTCCTCCCCTCCCAATCCTTTCCTTCCTTCCTCTTCTCCACACACTCCCCTCCCCAAGTCCACTTGTAGAGGAGGGTTTCTTTTCCTTTCTTCTGATCCTAGCCTGTTAGGTCTCATCAGGAGTGGCTGCATTGTCTTCCTCTGTGGCCTGGTAAGGCTGCTCCTCCCTCAGGGGGAGGTGATTAAAGGGCAGGGCAATCAGTTCATGTCAGAAGCAGTCCCTGGTCCCATTACTATGGAACCCACTTGGACACTGAACTGCCATGGGCTACATCTGTGCAGGGTTTCTAGGTTATCTCCATGCATGGTACTTGGTTGGAGTATGAGTCTCAGGAAAGACCCCTGTGCTCAAATTTTTTGGTTCTGTTGCTCTCCTTGTGGAGTTCCTGTCCTCTCCAGATCTAAATATTATTTCCCACTTCTTTCATAAGATTGCCTGCATTCTGCCCAGAGTTTGGCCATAAGTCTCAACATCTGTTTTGATAGTCTGCAAGGCAGAGCCTTTCAGAGGACCTCTGTGGGAGGCTCCTAACTTGTTTCCTGTTTTCTTCTTCTTCTGGTGTGTATCCTCTTTGCCTTTCGGAGTGGGGATTGAGCATTTTAGCCATAGTCCTCCCTCTTGATTACTTTCTTTAGTATGTTTATCAAGTACAGATTTTAGTAGGTTTATCAAGTACACAATAAGGACATTTGCTCACCCATGTTTGTAGCAGCTTTATTTGTAATAGCCAGAAGCTGGAAACAGCCCAGATGCCCCTCAACTGAAGAATGAATACAGAAATTGTGGTTCATCTACACAATGGAATATTACTCAGTAATGAAAAACAAGGAAATCATGAAATTTGCCGGTAAATGGTGGGATCTAGAAAAGATCATCCTGAGTGAGCTGTCCCAGAAGCAGAAAGACACACAAGGTATATACTCACTCATATAGACATATGATATAGGATAAACCTACTAAAATCTTCATTTCTTGATATGTTTGAAATCTCTGGCCACAACTTTGAAAATTGGTTTTAATTATAAAATTGGCATAACCTAAAATTGCTTGGCAAGGGAATCTCCAATAAGAACTGTCTTATTCCGTGAATATGTAGGCATATTTTTGAAAGACTGTCTTTATTATGTTACTTGCTGTGAACGCAGCCCACTCTGGGCACTGCTGCTCCTTAAAGAGGCAATTCTAGACTCTGTAAGTATAAAAAGATTAGGCAAAGGAAACACTCATGCTTTCGTTTTACATTGTGGATATGCTGTGGTTAGCAATCTCTAGCTCATGTTGCTTTGAGTTACCTGCTGTAACGAACTGCAACTTAAAATTGTGAGCTAAAATAAATCTTCTATACTTGTCAGGGTATTTCATCATAGCAACAGAAATGCAACTAGAACAATGCCATTATAGTAAATTTATTTATTCCAATATCTGCAGGTTATCTAATTTAATATAATATTTTATCCAGGATCCAAAAGATTAAGGGATTTGTCTGTAGCTGACTTCTAACAAGCAAAACTGAATACTTTTATAAATATATTTTGCATCATTTTGAAACTTCAGTGTAAAATTGTTTAGACATTTTACCTCTTTGTAAATTGTGTACCAGTTCTATTTGAAGTTGAAACAATTATATTCTCAAAATTGGTGTGAAAATGGGCAATATATAAAGCTTATATTTATACCTTAGTGTAATAAAACACTGAGACATGCTGAAATCATCCTTTAATGCCATTGTTATTAATTTGCAAATATTTTGTCTCTTGTAGTGGTGATGGAATATAAGGGAAAAATACTAAATTTCTCCTAATTGCAGACCACAGACTGAGCTTTCATATATAGAACTGACAGAAGTTAACACCTCTTCTCTGAAACCACTTGGTGTATAAATATTTAATTGGAGAAATATTTTATTTACATTCTTTCTCATTAATTCATTCACATGATGATGATATTGAGACACTCTTACTTGACAAACACTTTTATACAGTTCAAGCGAATCAAGACAGACATGATTCTTGAACTTAGAAAACTAAAGGGTGCTCAATCCCTCAATCTTTGCTCTATCATTGTTCCTGATTTTCTTGTAGGTAGGGTAAATTTTGGGTTGAAGTTTTGTAAATGGGTTGGTGTCCCCCATCTTCCACTGTTAGTCTTTCCTGGCTGTGAGGAAAGACTTCAGGCCACTTCAGTCTCCATGTTCCCAGATGCTAAGAGGAGCTCAGTCTTGTGAAAGGGTTGGGGTTAAGAACAAAAGGACCCAGTGGGACAAGAACTCCAGAAGAAGACCAACAGAGTCAACTAACATAGCCCCATGGGGGCTTACAGAGACTGAAGCACCAACCAAAGAGCAGACACAGATTTCACCCTGCAACATATAAGCAACTTATGGCCAGGTTGGTTGTCATGTGTGTCTCCTAGCAGTTGGAGGAGAGGTTGTCTCTAAAATGGTCTCTAACATTGCCTGCTTTTAAATCACTTGCTCCTAACTGGGTTTCCTTGTATGTCCTCAGTGCAAGAGGATGAGCTTAGGACTGATGTGAGGGGTGGCAAGGAGAGGGGAGAAAGAGAGAAGAGGGTGGGACCAGGAGGAGAAGAGGAAGGGGGTGTGCTCTCAATGTAAAGTGAATTTAAAAAAAAGAACAAAAACTGATGGTTGATCCTGAAAAAACTTTCACAGATACATGGCTTTGCATAATGTAAATGAAGGATTCATTGGAAACTCTTTTTATAGTATTAATTATATATCAAGCAGAAGGGTCATGGCTAGAGATTTTTTTAAATTTTATTTCTATTTTTTGATTGACTTTACATCCTGGTTGTAGCCCCATTCCTCATCCCCTCCCAGTCAACCCCCTCCTGGCTCCCCTTTTCCTCAGAAAAGTGAAACTCCCTTTCCCATCCAGCCTAGCTCATCAATTTGCACATGTCCTCTTTCCCTGTGGCCTGCCAATGCATTCTTGCCAGGGGAAAGTGATCAAATAGCTGCCAGATGCACTTCTTATTTCTCTTGCTAGAGGACATACTTGAGGCCTAAGCTGCCCATCTGCTACATTTGTGTAGGGGACGTATGTCCAGTTCCTGCATGGACCTTGGTTGAAGCTTCAGTCTCAGCAAGCCTTTCTGGGCCTTGGTTAGTTGGCTCTGTTGGTCTTCTTGTGGAGCTCTTGTCACCTCAAGGTCTTTTTCTCTTTCCTTCTACTATTCCACAAGATGACTTATACATTACCCAATGTTTGGCTGTGAGTCTCAGTATCTGTTTTGAGGCTCTTCAGGGTCGCGATTCTCAGAGGACAACTCTGTCTCGCTCCTGTCTGTAAGTTTAGCAGAGTATCGTTCAGAGTGCCATTGGTTGGTACTGTATAATGGTGTGGGTGTTTTGTCAGGCCAGGCATTGGTTAGGCATTTCCTCAATCTCTGCTCTATCTGCACTGTCTTTATCCCTGCATATCTTGTAGGCAGGGCAAATCTTAGGTAGAAGTTTTTGTGAGTGGGTTGGTGTTCCCCTCCTTCTACTAGGAGAATAGTCTAGCTAGAGGATATCCTCTTCAGTCTGTATGGCCTCTGCTACTAGGACTCTCTGCTTGAGTACCCCTCATAACCTCCCAGACTTAGGTCTCTAGCTTCTCACAGAGATAACCCCATACTCAGCTTCTCCTTTCTTTATGTCTTTCTGTCCTCTCACTCTTGTTCTCTATTCTCTTAACTCTCTATGCCCTCTCTCCTACCTTGTTTCCTCTCTTTAGCTCCTACCTCTATCTATTCTTTCTCCCTTTGAAGGTTAGATTTGTGGATCCTCCCTTGGAACCTCTATGGTACTTATCTTCTTTGAGACTGTGCCTTATACTTTGCTCATTCTGTACTATATGGCTAAAATCACTTATAAGTGAGTATATGTGTGTCTTTCTGGGTCTGGGTTAGCTCAGTCAGGAAGGTCTTTTCTAGTTCCATCCATTTGTCGCTAAAAATCTTAAAGAAAAATTTTAACTTGAGGAACAGGTAAACTGAAAAAAAAGACATTAACCTGGGTATGAGTTAAGAAAAATGGAGTATAAAATTTCAGAAATTTGATAGCAGCAGCCCCTGAACTCCTCACTCACATATCCACATGGGATCTGAGCTGCCAATGAGCCATATCTGAGTGGGAGGTTAGGTCCTCTTCATGCATGCTCCTCCTTTGGTGCACCAGTCTTTGCAGGACACCCTGGGCTCGGATCTTTTAGATTTGTTTTCTCCTTGTATGGCTCCTTTTCCCTCTATGTCCCTCTAATCATACCCCTCTCTTCCTCCATGAGATTCCCAGTGCTCTGCCCAAAGTTTGGCCCTGAGACTCAGTATCCTCCTAGATCCCCTCTTTGGTATATCCTTTCAGAGGACCCTCTATAGTAGACTCCCATCCTGTTTCCTCTCTTCTACCTCTTCTGGTATCTATCCTGGTTCTCATTCTGAATGAGATGTAAGCATTCTCCTTATAGATAGACCTCCTAAGTATTTAGCTTAGGTGACTGCTCTCTGATCACTCACCACTGATGATGCAGCCTTGCCAGGCCACTGAAGAAGAGGGTCCAAACTATACTGATGAGACTTAACAAACTATGGACAGATGGCAATAGTGGAGAACTCCCCTATCAGTGTACTAGGGAAAGGTTATAAGGGGAAGAGGGAGAGAGGGTGGGACAAGGGGAGTGGAGGAAGAGGGCTTCAATCAGGATATATACTGAGTAAAGTATGAATAAAAAATTAAAAAAAAAAACCTTAATGGACAACACATGCTGGAGGGTTGTTGAGAAAGGAAAACCCTCCTCCATTGCTGGTAGAAATTAAACTTGTCCAACCACTTTAGAAATCAAAACGGTGCTTTCTCAGACTATTAAGAATAGTGTTACCTCAAGATCCAGCTATACCACTCCTGGGCTTATAATCGAAAGATGCTCCATCATTCAACTAGGACATTTCCTCAAATATGTTCATAGCAGCTTTATTCATAATAGCCAGAATCTGGAAACAACCTAGATATCCCTCACCTGAAGAATGAATACTGAAATTGTGGTACATTTATACAATGGGATACTACTCAGTAATTTAAAACAATAAATCATGAAATTAGGAGACAAGTAGATGGAACTAGAAAAGATCATTCTGAGTGAGTTAAACCAGAAGCAGAAAGACACACATGGTATATACCCGCTTATAAGTGGAAATTAGACACAAAATATAGGATAAACATACAAAAGAAGCTAAATGACAAGGAGTACCCTAGGGAAGATGCTTAATCCTCATTCAGAAGGGTAAACACTATAGACATCAGAATCAGGAGAAGACAGGGAACAGGACAGGAGCCTGTCACAGAGGGCCTCTGAAGGACTCTACCCAGTAGTGTATCAAAGCAGATGCTGAGACTCATAGCTAAACTTTGGGCAGAGTGAAGGGAATCTTATGCAAGAATGGGGAGATAGAAAGACCTGGAGGGGACAGGAGCTCTATGAGGAGACCAACAGAGAAAAAAAAAAAAAATCTGGGTCCAAAGGGGCAGAAAATGATATGATAATCAAGGACCATGCATCCATGGACCTATGTCACCTGCTTAGATGTAGTCCATGGGCAGATCAGTCTCAATGTGGGGTACCTAGTAAGGGGAGCAAGGGCTGTCTCTGGCATACACTCAGGTGCCTGCTCTTTATCTCCTCCTCCTGGAGAGCTGGACTAAGTAGGCCACAGAAAAAGGGGATCCAGACAGTACTGATGAGACCTGATAGGCTAGGGTCAGATAGTAGGGAAGGAGGACCTCCAGATTAGTGGACTAGGAGAGGGCCATGGGGTGAGGGGGAAGAAGAGGGAGGAAGGGTGGGTATGGGAGGAAATGAGGAAGGGCTCTACAGCCTGGATACGAAGTATACAAATTTTAATAATAATAATAATAATAAAATAATAGCCAGAAATGATGATTTTTGTAATAAATACTCATTTTGAACTAAAAAAATGTTAGGAAATTTGTCTTAGCATCTACAACTAATATATTATGTCTAGAGCAGTGAACAAACTGATGATATGACCTTAATCTTTTATTGAAATATTTAGAAATGTGAGCTTATGTCTGCTAAAATTATGCCATTATCTTGCTCTCTTGGTATATTCAAATATTTGCAATGAATTAAACTATAATTCTTTGCATAGTGAGAGGGTCATATAGAAATTAATCCTTAAGTAGTACTTGAATGATCAAAAGATATTTCTCTCATGTCTCTGACATGAACTCAGTGGTGGGCTCTTTGACCACTACCCCGAGGGGGGAGCAGCCTTGCCAGGCTACAGAGGAGGACATTGCAGCCAGTCCTGATGAGACCTTATAGGCTAGATTCAGATGGAAGGGGAAGAGGCCCTCTACCAGCAGTGGACTTAGACAGGGGAATGGGAGGAGATGAGGGAGGGAAGATGAGATTGGGAGGGATTGAGGAAGAGGGCCAGAGCAGGGATACAGAATAAATAAGGTGTAACTTATAAAAATATGAATAAATTTTAAAAAGTGAAAAAATTACTAAATTTACCGTTTACTAATATATTAAAGGTTCATAAAGTTTATATATAATGTTGATAAAAATGGAAAATTTATATGTCTATATGAGTGAGTATATACTGTGTGCATCTTTCTGCTTCTGGGACAGTTCACACAGGATGATCTTTTCCAGATCCCACCATTTACCTGCAAATTTCATGATTTCCTTGTTTTTTATTGCTGAGTAATATTCCATTGTGTAGATTTACCACAATTTGTGCATCCATTCCTCCACTGAGGGGCATCTGGGCTGTTTCCACCTTCTGGCTATTACAAATAAGGCTGCTTCAAATATGGCTGAGCAAATGTCCTTATTGTGTACTTGAGACTCTTTTGGGTATATGCCTAGAAGTGGTATAGCTGGATCTTGAGGAAGCGCTATCCCTAGTTGTCTGAGAAAGTGGCAAATTGCTTTCCAGAGTGGTTGTAGAAGTTTACATTCCCACTAGCAGTGGAGGAGGGTTCCCCTTTCTCCACAACCTCTCCAGCATGTGTTGTCTCTTGAGTTTTTGATCTTAGCCATTCTGAAGGATGTAAGGTGAAATCTTAGGGTCCTAATTGACTAGGATCAGAAAGAAGGAAAAGAAGACCTCCCCTATCAGTGGACTTGGGGAGGAGCATGCATGCAGAGGGTGGAGGAAGGAGGGATTGAGATAGGAGAAGGGAGGGAACCACAGGGGGGATACAAAGTGAATAAAGTGTAATTAATAAAGAATTTAAAAAGGATAACAAAAAGTGGAAAATTTGTAATGGTTTGTTATCTAAATTTAAAGACTGTGAACTCACAGATTTAAAAAAAATGGTATTAGTGCTCATAAATTATACTTGAAGCACAATGTCATTGTGGATCTGAATACTCTCCATTTAATAAATCATTATATGTCACTACTGAACTCAAACTGTAAGGATAGGTAATACTAACGTGATAACATACTTTTCTCTTCTATTTCATATATATTCTTTTGTCAAGAAGTGTGGATAAGCCAATAAGGACTAGATAAAATAATTTTTAATTTTTTTTGTGCGTTTGTAGAAGAGAATGGGATCCTTCAGAATTTACACACAGACTCTTTAATATTCTGTCACATATTGGCTTTATCTCTCTGAAATTGGAACTTTTATTATGTATAACAAGAATGATTTATATTGGATATATGCTCAAGAGTCTTCTCTAAGGCTAGTGATTGTTTCATGAAACAAAGACTATCTCATGTTAGACTCTTTGAAAATAAAATTTTCAGACTTTGTTTTGTAACCCAGTAACTGACCATGATCATTGTATGAGTTGAAATTACGATTTTATCTTTTGGAAAATTATATGTAACAGTGTATATATTTGTCTTCAATGTTTTGTCTTCAAGAGTTGCATAGGAAATAAAAGGAACAAAATTATAACCATAATACGTTTTACTGGTTTGCAAAAATACTGAGTGAGATGAAATGACTGGGAAAATTGTTCAAAATATTTGCTTCTCATTTGAAAATTTTAGTTGTGTAGTTTTTACATGCTATCTGTTAACATCCTATAATTTTCCTTCAAGTTTTACTTAATTTAGGTTGAAATCATATAATTTACCTTCTAAAGTGGTTGACGGGCAGGGGGAGAGCTGCACTTTTATCAGTCAAGAAAGACATCATTTCAATTTAGGTTTTATGCAACTTATCCTGCTTATTTTTAAGGAAATATAAAACATAGTTGAAACAAAGTTTGAATCTAAATTAGTTGCAAAAGACTTCCCCTTGGGCATTAATCTTATCTGAGTCATTATTTCTATTAAAAAACTATTCATGGCTTTAAAAAGTATATTTTATAGAAAAATCTTATGTAATAAAAAAGTAATTCTTAGTTCACCAAAATGATTAAAATTCTTTCAAAATATTTTGAAATTAAGATAAAAGTGGTCTTGTTCTTGTTTGCTTTCTATGTAGCCAACAGATCTACTTCTTTGTATTTAATGAGCTTCAGAGGCAGGTGTTGTCTTCCTCAGCAGACCTTTACCATCACTTCAGTTTGTGGAGAGCAACCAGTAGCTTTGAAGATAGCCTGGGTTGTTTGTGGAGGGTTTTGTTTTTGTTTTTGTTTTTGTTTTGTTTTGTTTTGTTTTTGGTGGCAGGGGGACAGGATGAGTAGATGGGGTGGGACACTTTTGCTGACAACTATCTTAGATATAGCCAACTGGAGAAATGTTGATGAGAAATGCCTATCCAAGGCTTTGTCTTCAACAATATTACACAGGTAATGGGTTGAGCTAGAAATGTGTGTGTGTGTGTGGAAATCCAGGCCTCCAAAGGAAATATGGTATGTATTCACGTATATGTGGATTTTAATTTTTAAGTCTTCAATAAACAAGCTACAATCCATAGAAGTTAGTTATACTGTAATTGACTAGGGTAGAGGGAAGGATCTCCCTAGGAAGGGGAAATAGAATAGATATGTATGTATGTATGTATGTATGTATGAATGTATTATGAATGGATAAAAGAATGTCTGGAATAGGAAGATCAAACAGATATGGGGAGGCAAAAGGAAGTAAGAAAGAGAAACAAGAGAAAACAGTTCAACTAAATCCCATTTGAGAAATTAAATGGAAACCTAATACAGTAGAAGCTTATTAAAATATTTACATACAATAAAATTTTAAATGAATCATAAAATTTATTTTTATTTATTTATTTTTATTTTGTGTATGTTTATGCTGTGTGTAGGTAGGTAGATGTGAGTGCAGGTTCTTTTAAGGGCCAAAGCCCTTTACACTAACAGTGTAAGCATAGGCAGCTGTGAATTGTCTCATGTAAATGTTCACAACCAAATTCAGGTCCTGTGTGAAAACAGCATGACTCTTAACAGCCATTCCCAAACTTCTGTACCCCCAAAAGCTCAGGAAGAGCTACTGTGTAGACTTGTTGTCACTGAAGTTTAGTGAGTTTTGTCTTAAACCAGCTGCACTGGGTGTTGCAGCTTTAACGCTGGTGAACATGGCATATTTCTGGAACCTCTAACGTCCTGGGATCTTGGTTGAGACATAAGGCCCATTTTCACAGGTTCATGCATATTCCACTTAGGACCTCCAACCAAGTAATCTGTTTTTACTATAGTTTACTAGCCTTGGCTACTCTTCCAAATCTTGGCTCAAGGCTCTGTGATTGCCAGTTGTGTCGTAGATATTTTCTGGGTAGACATAACACGCTTATGTCTATTCATCTCTGAATCAGAACCCAAGATAGATGAAAGTACAGATACTACAAAGGTCCAACATGATTAAATGAGTTTTATTGGTGATATTTAGAGGACTACAGGTGAGGCATTACTTATGGGAGCAGAAATGACTCTTAGACAGTTGCATCATGAAAGCCCTCTTCAGCATGTAGGAGAGTACTCAAACATTGTAAACTTGATCATTATCACTGATCAACAGGTTGGAGAGCATCCTTTCATGATACTTCAGTTGTCCTAAGCTTCTTCCAAGCAGCTTAGCTGGTTTATGCTTCTTTTTGGCTGTTTGGCATGTTTCTGCTTATTTTCAGCCTGCTTGGATTGTAGAGTCCTTTTTGAAGCTTGGATTCTCCAAGTTGTCTTTATAGTTTACTATTAGAAAGGGAGTTGCTAGTAAATTGGTGTTTTTGTTGTTGTTGTTGTTTAGTTTTTGTTTTTGTTTTTCCAGAGGTTCCTCAAGCTCTTTAGAGTTACTTTCTATTTTAAAAGCCTCCCTGAAGAAGAGCATGTTTTAATCTTAGAGGAAACTGTTACACAGTATTGCCTAATTCTTGCACTGTACATGCTTAAGAAACCAGCAAAATATGAATAATACTGAGATCTGGTGTTTGTTTTAGATACAGATTTCTTCTTGTACTACAGTTTCCTTGTTTTCAGTATTCCATTGTTGATGAACCATACATAGCATTTATATAGGCAGCTCTGCTTGAACAAGATGTCCTGGAACCGTTGTTTGTCTGAGTACCCCCTTTACAAAAGAAAAATTATCAAGTGACCATGTATAGTTTTTAATCATCTGGAAGTTTCGATGGGTTGGTTCTTTGTAAGAATGTAGCATCAATTTTCTCTGGCTTGATTTTTTAATTAGGTCTTCTTTACTCTCTGAAAATTCATGACCCTATCCTCAACACCAACATGTTTTTAAGGAAATCTGGTCTTTCAAACACCTACAAGAATGATTCATCAACTCTTATATTATTCTTGTAGTTCTTTATCCTTAATATCAAAATATCACCATTTTCTGTCTGAAAACTATTTCTAAGGAAGAAAAACCACAGGTAATGTTAATAGTAAGTTATCTTAGTGTTTTAGTATTTATTTTCAGTCTTTACTACTTAACACTGTGAACATTATTTTTTTGCTGAGAAGTAGTATAAAGTAGGATGAATTTATTTTAGCTTGAGCAGAGGGTAAGGCTTTGTGGTAGGTAGCTCCATGGCAACACAAATAGATGGTTGGCATTCCTCTTATACTCAGACCTTGGAGGAACAGATAGCAGAGCTGCCTTCTCCTTTCATAAATAAGGTAACAAGTTATTATATATTTCAAGACAAAAGGTGGAAATTCTATTTCAAAATTGCCTTTTTTTAAGCACAACAAAATTAAGGATATTAAGGATAAAAAGATAAAACAAAAACTATCATATAGAAGTTAGACAAGCCAAGCCAACAGAAAAATAAAAGAGCTCCAAGGCTAGGCACATAAATGAGAGAATCAGTCATTTACATCTTCAGAAATCCCATAAAATACTCATTTGATAGCTACAATATGTGTGCTGAAGGCGTGGTTCAGACTTGTGTAGGCCTTGTGCATGCTGCTTCATCATGAATTCATATTAGCACTGCTCAATTGTTTCAGAAGGCCTTGTTTTCCTGGTGTCCTCTGTTGCTTATCTTCCCTTCTGCTTCTTCTTCTGCAGGATCCCTGCTCTCTGATGAGAGGGTTTTGATGGAGATATCTCATGTAGAAATGTATTTCAAGGTTTCTCTCTCTCTGCATAATGTGTTGCTATGTGTCTTTGTATTTATTCCCATCTGCTATAGTAGGAATACTTTTTGTTGATAGCTGAATAAGGCAATTGTCTATGAGTAGAGCAAAATATCTTTAGGAGTTATTTTATTTTATTATATAATGGTTTATGTTGTTTTACCCTAGGTATCTAGGCCATCTAGACTCTGGTTCTTGATCATGCAAACAGTGTTAGATATGGAGTCCATCTCATGAAGTGGTCTTTAATTCAAATCAGACATCTGTTGGTTACTTCCACAAGATTAGTAGCACCATTGCCCTAACATATTTTGCAGCAAAGACCAATTACATCTAAGGTTTTGTAGATGACTGTGTTTACTTTTCTGTTTTGGCAGTCTGCCGAGTAACTTTTCATGTCATGGACATTAGAACATGGGAATGAATAGAGAATGTAGGAACTAACACTACCTCTCCATGTTAAATGAGTTGTGTGGATACTGTCTCCAGCAATGGGGCCTTGCTTTAAGTTTGTGGTGAGCAACCTAGTGTTTTTGGCAGCAGCCTAGGTTGTTTGGAGATTTTCATGGGATCCTTTTGGCCACCAACTCAGTTGGATGAAACCTAATCTCAGATCTGGAAGCTTCATTAGATGACAAGACATGGCTAATAGGGGTTCTGACTCCCTCATTATCTGGAGACTTCATTAAGGTCACCTTCATGAGTCAGATGGGCAGGTAGGTCACTCACCTCTTCATGGAATAGTCCCATCCCCTTGATTCAGTTCTGAAAAACCGACTTCACTGTCCCCCTTCGGTCCCACCACCTGCCCTACTATCACATTCCAGTCTCCAACTCAGGTGGTCTTCCACTTTGTAAAGGTAGGCCACACCAATCAGAATAACAGGCAGAAGATCTGCCTGGCTTTAGAACTGCCACACAACTACATTCAGGTCCCAAAGAACTTATCTACTCTCCCACTATCCAGAGCTCCACTTCCTGTCAATCCTGCAAGGCTTCTACCCTCAATTCTGGCATACTTCCACTTCCCCAGTGTAGGCCACACCCATCAGAATAGGTGAGTGACCCACCTGTGGAACAGTCCCACCCCCAAAGTTTGGTCCCTAACGACACACTCCACTGACCACTACCTGACCTGCTACCCTGATGATGTGTTTCTGCACAACTTTGGCAAACTTTCACTGCCCTGGTGCAGGTGACATCAGTTAGAAGAATAGGTGTAGGCCACACCAGCCAGAAAAAAGAGGCAAACACAGACAGAGACTCCCTGCTGGGCCAGAGACCATGCCAGCAGACAAAACGCCAGCCCACATATTTGGCAGAGACTTACTACTTAAAGACCACACAAGCCTCCAAAATCCCAGATGGGTAGACTGTCGACAGAACTCCTCCAGTCTGTCCACCCTCTGCCACATACTATCCCCAGACCCTACTTCCCATCTCATCCTCATGTCCCACCCACCAATTCAGGCAGAAACAACTTTCAGGACCAAGGAGAACGCTAACTGCCATAAACCCAGCATGCAACTGGAATGGAGACTTGCTACTGGATGAGAGACCATGAAGACTGTGAGAAATCCAGGACACCAAGACCAGAAGACCAAAGAGGAAAACAGGAACCAAGGAGAAAAACACCAGTCCACCAATAAGAAACTCAGAAATGAGCAAGTAGAGCTGTAATCATCCTCAACTTAGATACTGAAATGACAGTATAAGAAAAAAATCAACAGTATCCAGGGCTATATGCCACTATCAGAGCCGAGCTATTCTACCATGGCAAACCCTGAATATTCTAAAACAGCTGGATTATTAAAGACCAACTTTATAAGGATGATAGCAGTCCTGAAAGATAAAAGGAATAAATCCCTTAAAGAAAGTCAGGAAAATAGAAAGAAACAACTTAAGGAATTCAAGAAATCCCATAAAGAATTAAAAGAAAGCCAAGAAAAAACAAGCAGTTGAAGGAAACATTTCAAAATCTGAAAATGGAAATAGAAGCAAAAAAGAAAACATAAACT
>REGO01000132.1:2694763-2705932 GCA_010120015.1 Rhombomys opimus | reverse complement strand
GAGTTGATTTTGTATCCTGCCACTTTGCTGAAGGTGTTTATCAGCTGAAGGAGTTCTCTGGTTGAATTTTTGTGGTCGCTCATGTATACTATCATATCATCTGCAAATAGTGACACTTTGACCTCTTCCTTTCCGATTTGTAGCGAGGGAAGAAATTGAAGAAGTTATGAGAAGGTTAAAATATTTCCCGTGCTTGTGGATTGGTAGGCTTAATACAATGAAAATGACCATCTTACCAAAGCACTATACAGATTAAATACAATTGCTATTAAAACTCCAGCACAATCTTTTAGAGACCTTGAAAGAACAATAGTATACTTCATACAGAGAAACAAAACAATAAACCAGGATAATTAAAATAATCCTGTACAACAAAAGAACTTCTGGAGGTACCTCTATCCCTGATTTCTTGCTGTGCTACAGAGCAATAGTAATAAAAAACCACATGGAATTGGCATAAAAACAAATAGGTTAATCAACAGAATGTAACTGAAGATTTGGGAATAAATCCACACACCTACACATCAAATTTTTGACAAATAAGCTAAAACTGTGCAATGGGAAAAAGAAAACATCTTCAACAATATTTATGGCCTAACTGGATGTCTGCATGGAGGAGACTGCAAATACTCATATTTTCACCCTTCACAAAACTCAAGTCCAAGGTGATCAAAGACCTTAATATAAAACCAGATACAATAAGTCTAAAAGAAGAGAAATTATGGAACAGCCTTGAACACATTGGTACAGGAGACAACTTCCTTAACAGTACACCAACAGCTCAGGCTCTAAAATCAACAATTAATAAATGGGATTTAATGAAACTGAAAAGCTTCTATAAAGCAAAGGATACCCTATATCTCCATGAAAAGCCAGCCAGAAAACCCAGCCTGGGACAAACACCACCTCCTCCTTGAAGCCTGTCTGAGTCTCCCAGCTGGAAGCCAAAACTTCTCCCTCAGAAGTTTCACAAGAGGCTTGCTGCATATGCATCCTCTTTCTCTCTCCACTCTCATGTGTATTTCTGTGTCTCTCTGCCTCTCTTTGTGTCTCTCTTTAACACACACACACACACACACACACACACACACACACACACACACCTGGCTCCTCTGAATAGAAAGTGTCACTTGTTCATTCTAGAATTGATCCTAAGCTTCTTGAGACAGCTGAGACCCAATCCCTAAGCATCAATAGGACAAAATGGCAGTCTACAGAATGGGAAAAGATTTTAACCAACCCTAAATCTGACAGAAGACTAGAATCCAAAATATATAAAGAACTAAAGAAATTAGACAGCAACAAATTGAGGAAGGGGGCCACAAATGGGATACAAAGTGAATAAATTTTAATAAACAATAAAAAGAGAAAAACATTGGGTACAATGCTAAACAGAGAATTCTGAACAGAGTAGTCTCTAGAGGCAGAAAAGCACTTTAAAAACTATTCAACATCCTTAGTCATCAAGGAAATGCAATCAAAACAAGTCTGAGATTTTAACTTACACCTATCAGAATGGCTAAGATGAAAAACTCAAGGGACAGCACATGGTGGAGAAGATGTGGAGACAGGGGAACTGTAACAGATATTCTGTGTTATGATATATAAACATGCTTTTGTTATAATTCCAAGTTGGGGGTGTTAGTTTGTCCACACTTGTTAAGTGTTTTATGTAGAGTGTGGTCTTTCCCAGGTGGAATTAGTTGAATTCTTATTCCTTTGAGGGGTATAAATATGACAGCCCAGAGGAAGAAGGCACAGCTGCTTGGAGGAGAACTGGTAGCTGTTGGTTCATCCTGTTGCTGCATTTGTTGTTTGCTGCTTTGCTGATTACCTGGACTTCTGGATTTCTGGATGACTTATATTGGTATAGCTCCCAAAAGAACCCTAGGACCCTACCCAGGGGGAAGTAGCAGAGAGAACTCTGCACTGTCCCCACTAGCCTTCTCTACCTCCTACCCAGTTTTAGGAGTTAGAAGGAAGGTAGAAGCATTTAAAACCCTAAATAAAGTAGGTTTGTTAAAAAAAAATCACGGTCAACAGGGAACACTTCTCTATTTGTGGTAGGAGTACAAATTTGTACAACCACTTTGGAAATCAATAGGGTGATTCGAAGAAAATTGGGAATAGCTGTACCTCAAGACCCACCTATACTACTCCTGTGCATATACCTTAAAGTTGCTCCACAATACCACAAGAACACTTACTCAACTATATTCACAGTAGCATTCTTCATTAAGATAGCCAGAAATTTGAAACAGCATAAATGTCCCTCAACGGAAGAATGAATAAAAATGGGATACATTTACACACTGGAATATTACTTAGTTATTAAAAACAAAGACATCTGTGAGGTTCCTCTGCTGTTTCTTGTCTTCTCCTCTTTCTAATGTCTATCTTGTTTGCCCTTTTATGAGGATTAAGCATCCTTCTGAAAGATTCTACCCACCAGGGAATCAAAGGAGATACTGAGACTTAAAGTCAAACTTTGGGCAGAGTACTAGAATCCTTATGGAAGAAGAGGGAGATAGAAAGAGACCTTGAGGGGACAGAAACTCCACAAGGAGAACAAGAGTGGCAAAAAACCTGGGCCAAGGGGGGGGCAATAACAGACCGAATTCCAACCAAGGGCCATCCATGGAGAGGACCTAAATGCCCTGCTCACAAGAAGCACATAGGCTGATTAGTTTCCTTTTTAATTTTTAGTTTTTATATTAATTACAATTTATTCACTTTGTATCCCAGCTGTAGTCCTCCCTCATTCCCTCCCAATCCCACACTCTCTCCCATTCCCCTCTCCAAGTGTACTGATATGGGAGGTCCTCCTCCCTTCCATCTGACCCTAGCATATCAGGTTTCATCAGGACTGGTTCTCCTCTGTGGCCTGGCAAGGCTGCTCCCACCTCGCGGGGGGGGGGGGGGGTGTCAAAGAGCCAGCCACTGAGTTCCTGTCAGAGACAGTCCCTCTTCCCCTTTCTAGGGAACCCACTTGGATACTGAGCTGCCATGGTCTACATCTGAGCAGGGGTTCTAGGTTAAATCCATTAATGGACCTTGGTTGGATTCTCAGTCTCAGAAAAGACCCTTGTAACCAGATATTTTGGATCTGTTGCTCTCCTTGTGGAGCTCCTGTCCTGGATTCCCTTCACTCTGCCCAAAGTTTCGTTAAGAGTCTCAGCATCTGCTTTGATACATTGATGGGTAGAGTCTTTCAAGAGGCCTACTGTGGTAGGATCCTGTCTTGTTTCCTGTTTTCTCCTTCTTCCAATGTCCATCCTGTTTATCTTTCTGAGTGAGGATTGATCCCTTTACCCAGAGACCTCCTTCTTGCTTAGCTTCTTTAGGTGTGCAGATTTTAGTGTGTTTATCCTATATTATAGGTCTTGTATCCACTTACAAGTGTATGTAGCATGTGTGCAAGATGTTAAAAAGCAACAAATCAAGTAATTCAGTTGAAAAATGGGGAACAGAGCTAAACAAAATTCTCTGTAGAGGAATATAGAATGGCAGAAAAACACTTAAAGTAATGCTCAATGTCCTTAGTCATCAGGGAGATGCAAATCAAAACAACCTTGAAATTTCAGCTTACAACTATCAGAATGGCTAAGATTAAAAACTCAAGTGACAATACATGCTGCAGAGGATGTGGATAAAGGGAAACCCTCTTCTATTACTGGTAGGAATGTGAACTTGTACAACCACTTGGAAAATCAATCTGGTGCTTTCTCAGACAATTAGGAATAGTGCTTCCTCAAGATCCAGCTCTACTGCTCCTAGGCATATATCCAAAGTATGCTCAAGTACACAACACGAACATTTTTTCAACCATATTCTTAGCAGGTTTATTCGTAATAGCCAGAGCCTGGAATCAACCCAGATGCCCCTCAACGGAGGAATGAATACAGAAATTGTGAGTACATTTACACAATGGAATACTACTCAGCAATTAAAAACAAGGAAATCATGAAATTTGGAGGCAAATGGTGGGATCTAGAAAAGACCATCCTGCGTGAGGTATCCCAGAGGCTGTTCAGTTTCTAAGGTTCCTAGTAAGGGGATCAGGGCCTGTCTCTGACACAAACTTGGTGGCCAGCTCTTTGTTCACATTCTCCTGTGGGGTGTAGCTTTGCCAGGCCACAGAGAAAGATGATGCAGGCAGCCTTGATGAGACCTGATAAGCTAGGGTCAAATAGATGGAGAGGACGTCCTCCCTTATCAGGGGACTAGGGAAAGGGCACAGGGGGAGAAGAGGTAGGGTGAGTGGGACTGGGAGGAGATGAGGGAGGGGCTGTGGGAGGGATACAAAGTGAATAAATTGTAATAAATAATAAATAAAATTAAAACAAAAGAAAAAATAGAAAGACATCATGAAATTTGCAGGCAAATTAATGGAACTAGAAATTACCACCCTTAATGAGGTAACCCAGACCTCAAAATAGACAGATGGTGTGTACCCAGAAAATATGCTTACCAAAATCATAGAAAAAAGCTCACATTAAGGAGGATATGCCTAAAATGTGCAAGAAACTTTCAGAACATCAAAAAGATTGGACCAGAAAAGAAAGCACCATGCTACATAATAAACACTCAACATAAGGAAAAATCTTAAAAGCTGCAAGAAAAAATACCAACTAACATATAAAGACAAACTTATTAGAATTACACCAAATTTATCAGTAGATGCTCAAATTCAGAAGATCCTGGATAGATGTCTTGCAGACCTGAAAACATCACACACAGATCTCAGCTCAGACTATTATACCTAGCAAAACTTTCAGTCACCTTAGATGGTAAAAACAAGCTACTTCATGAAAAAGTCAAATTTAATAAAATACATCCACAAATTCAGCTTTATAGATCGTATGAGAAGAAAAACTCCAACCCAATGAGGTTAATCACACCCAAGAAAATACAGGCATTAAATAATTTCATACCAGCAAAGAAAAAAGAAGAGAAACACACCACACACACACACACACACACACACACACACACGCACACACACACACACACATTTCCCCAATTAAAAAGACACAGGCTAACAAAATGGATGTGAAGACAGTATCCATCATTCTGCTACATACACGAAACATACTTTAATATCAAATATAGATGTTACCTTAAAGGGTTGGAAATAGATTTTCCAAGCAAATGGACCCAAGAAACAAGCTGGTGTAGCTATTCTAATATCTAACAAATTAGACTGCAAACAAAAACAAATCAACGACAATACATACTTATCAAAAAAAAATTCTAGTAAGATGACTTCTCAGTTCTTAACATCTATTTCCCAAACTCATTGAAACCCATCTATGTAAAAGAAACATTACTAAAGCTTAAGTTACACATCAAACCTTTCAAATTAATAGTTGTAGAAATCAATAGTCTGCTTTCATCCAAGGACAAGTTATCTAGACAAAAACTAAACAGAGAAATGGTAGAGCTTACAGATCTTATAAACCAATAGATATTTCTATAAAATAGGTCTCATAAGCCTAATAGATACTTACAGAAATTTTTACCCAAACACACACACACACACACACACACACACACACACACAAAATAGATATGCATCTCTGTACTTTATGGAGCTCTCTCCAAAACTGACCACATAGTAAGCCACAAAGCAAGTTTCAACAGATGTAAGAAAATTGAAATAAACCCCTTTATCTTTTCAGACCACCATGGATTAAAGTTGGATTTCAACAATAACAACAACAGAAACAGAATGTCTAGAAGCTCATGGAAACTGAACAACTCTGTATTGAATTACCACTGCTCAAGACAACTAAACAAAGAAATTAGAGACTTCCTAGAATTCAATGAAAATTAATGCACACACTCAAACTTATGGGACCAAATGAAAGCAGTGCTAAGAGGAAAGTTCATAGCACTAAGTGCCTTCATAAACTGAAGAACATTCATACTAGCAACTTGACAGCATACCTGAAAGCTCTAGAAAAAAAATCAAACAAACCCAAGAAGAGTAGATGGAAAAAATAAACTCAGGAAAGAAATGGAAATTTTTTGATTGATAGCACTTACCAAAGTTAAATCAAGATCATATAAAATTTTAAATGATCTAAAGTCCCAAAGAAAATAGAAACAGTTTTTAAAAATCACAGCCTTGCTAGGCCACTGAGGAGGGCATGGCAGCCAGTCCTGAAGATACCTCATAAGCTAGGGTCAGATGGAAGGGGAGGAGGACCTCCCCTAGCAGTGGACTTGGAAAGGGACAGGGAGGAGATGAGGGAGGGAGGGTTGGATTGGAAGGGAATGAGAGAGGGGGCTCTGGCTGGGATACAAATTAAATAACCTGTGGTTAATATAAAAAATAATAACTGATAAAAAAGGAAAAAATCACTAAGCCAAAAAGAGCCAAATGTCAGATAATTTTTGTGCAGAATTCTATAAGACTTTCAAAGAAGAGCTAATGCTAATACTCTTCAAAACATTCTACAAAATAGGAACAGAAGGAACATTGCCAAATTCATTTAATGGAGCCACTGACAACCTGATACCCCAATCACACAAAGATCCAACAATTTCCCTCATGACCATTGATGCAAATATACTCAATATAATACTTTCACCAGGATCCAAGAACAATAAAAATTGATGCATGAATGTTTTAATACATAAAAACATATGAAAATCTTCAGTATAATCAACTGTGTATACAAACTGAAAGAAAAAAAAAAGATCATTTGCATGAACACTGAAAAGCATTTGACCTAAAGGAAAAACTTTCATGATAAGAATTTTGGAGAGATCAGGGATATAAGGAACAAACCTAAATACAATAAAAGCAATTTACAAAAAACATACAACCAACATAGAATTAAACTGAGAGAAATTCAAAGCAATTTCTCTTAAATCAGAAACAAGACAAGGCTGTCTACTTTCACCGTATCTATTCATATTAATATCTCCCCACATTAATGAGAAAAGTAAAGGAAATCAAGTGGATAAAAATTGGAATGAAAGAATTCAAAGTATCATTATTTGCAGATGATATGATTGTATACAGAAGCAATTCACAAAAAATGTATCAGGGAACTCTTAGAGCTGATAAGCACCTTCACAGTGGCTGCATACATTATATTAGCTCAAAAAAAGATTAATTAAAAAAAAAGTCAGTAGCCCTTCTCTATAGAAATGAAATTTGCAGGTAAATGGTGGGACCTGGAAAGGATCATCCTGAGTGAGCTGTCCCAGAAGCAGAAAGACACACACAGTATATACTCACTCATATAAACATATAATATAGGATAAACCTATGAAAATCTGTACATCTAAAGAAACTAATCAAGAGAGAGGACCCTGACTAAAATGCTCAATCCCCATTCCGAAAGGCAAAGAGGATGGACACCAGAAGAAAAAGAAAACAGGAAACAAGTTAGGAACCTGCCACAGAGGGCCTCTGAAAGGCTCTGCCCTGCAGGCTATCAAAGCAGATGCTGAGACTTATGGCCAACTGTTGGGCAGAGTGCATGGAATCTTATGTAAGAAGTGGGAAATAGTAAGATCTGGAGAGTACAGGAACTCCACAAGGAGAGCAACAGAACCGGAAAATTTGAACACAGGGGTCTTTCCAGAGACTCATACTCCAACCAAATACCATGCATGGAGATAACCTAGAAACCCTGCACAGATGTAGCCCATGGAAGTTTAGTGTCCAAGTGGGTTACATAGTAATGGGAAGAGGGACTGCCTCTGACATAATCTGATTGGCCTGATCTTTGATCACCTCCCCCTGAGGGGGGGAACAGACTTACCAGGCCACAGAAGATGCCAATGCAGCCAAGTCCTGATGTGATCTGATAGACTAAGTTCAGAAGGAAGGAGCAGAAGACCTCCCCTATCAGTGGACTTGGGGAGGAGCATGCATGAAGAAGGGGTAGGGAGGGTGGGATTGGGAGGGGAGGTGGGAGGGAGTTATGGGAGGATACAAACTGAATAAAGTGTATTTAATAAAAGTTAAAAAAAAATAAAAAATAAAATACTAAAAAAGGAACTATAAGACAAAAAAAGAAGAGATGATAATAGGGCTGAGAAAGATATCAGAAAAATAACGCCCTTCATAATAACAGAAATAATATATAATATCTTGGGGTTACTCTAGCCAAAAAGTGAAAGACATGTATGATAACAATTTTAACAGTTTGAGAAGAAAATAAAATATCAGAAGATGGAAAGATTTTCCAGGATCATTGATCAGTAGGATTAACATAATGAAAATGGCCACCTTCCCCAAAGCATTCTATAGATTAGGTGCAATCCCCAAAATTCCAACATGATTCTTTACAGGAATTGAAAAAACAGTACTCAACTTCATACAGAAAAACAAACAAACAAACAAAATAAAAACAACTCAGGATAGCTAAAACAATCCTATACAATAAAAGAATATCTGGCAGGTATCATCACCCCTGATTTCAAGCTGTGCTACAGAGCTATAGTAATAGTAACTGCATGCTATTAGCATAAAAACAGACATGTTGATTAATGGAACCAAATCAAACATAAACACACACCTATGTATACCTGGTTTTTCATTACGAAACCAAATTATACTGTGGGAAAAAAAGAAAGCATTTGTAACAAAAGGTGTTGATCTAACTGGATGTCAGTATGTAGAGGAATGCAAATAGTTCCATTTACATTACCCCCACAAAACTCAAGTACAAGTGGATCAAAGATATCGACATAGACACAGACAAACTGAACGTTATAAAAAAGAAAGTAAGAAATAACCTGAAACACATTGGCATAGGAGACAACTTCCTGAACAGAATATCAATATCATGGGCACAAAGATCAACAATTAATAAATGGTATCCCATCAAAGCAAAAACCTTCTGTAAGACACCTTCAATATGCACAAAATGACAGCCTACAGAATAGGAAAATATTTTTCACTAACTCCACTTCCGACAAATGACTAATTTTCAAAATATATGAAGAACTCTAGAAACTAGATATCAACAAACCAAATTATTCAACTAAAAATATTCCCAGCAGCGAATTCTCAGCAGAGGAATCTCAAGTGGCAGAGATTAGCTTTAAAAATGTTCTTTTTCTTTTTTTCTGAGTGTTTAAAGAAATTTCTCCTTTTTTTTCTTTTGCATTTATTTAATCACTTTACAGCCTGATCCTTAGGCTCTTCCCTTCTCTCCTCCCAGTCTCACCTTCACACTCCCTCCTGTTCTCCCTCTCCTGCTTCTCAGAGAAGGGAAGGCCCCCAGTGGATAGCAACCCATCCTTGCACTGAACACATCCTCTTCCAGTGGGGCTGGTAAGGCAGCCCAGCTAGGAAAGGGATCCAGGGGCAAGCAACAGAGTGGAAGACAGCCCCTTCTCTCAATGTTAGGGGACCCAAATGTTGACCACACTCCACATCTGGTTAGAGCATCTAGGCCTACCCCAAGCATGCTCTTTGGTTGGTGATTGTGTCTTTTGATCCCTCATGGTTAGTTGACTATCATTCTTAGCCATCAAAAAAATGCAAATAAAAATCTTTGAGATTCCATCTTACACCTGTCCGAAAAACTAAGATCAAAACCACAAATGACAGTTCATGCTGTTGAGAATGTGAAGGAGAGGGAACAATCCTCCACTGCTGTTGGGAGTAAAAATTAGTACAGCCAATTTGTAAGGCAATATGGTGGTTTCTCAGAAAATTTGGAATCTATCTACATCAAAACCCAGCTATCCCACTCCTGGACATATACCTAAAAAATACTCCATTCTATCACAAGGACTCTTGCTCAACTATATTCTTAGTATATTTATTTGTAATTTTCAGGAACTGGAAATAATCTAAATGTTCCTCAACTGAAGCCTGGATAAAAAAAATGTGGTATAATTTATACAATAGAGTATTACACATCTGTTAAAAATGTCATCATGTTATTTGCATGCAAATGAATTGAACTAGGAAAAAAAAAATCACCCTGGGTGAGGTAACCCAGAGCCAGAATGACAAACTTGGTATGTCCTCATTTGTATGTGGATATTAAGTGTAAAGTAAAGAATAATCTTGCTACAATCCACAGACCTGGACAGGCTAAGTAACAAGGAAGGCTTAAAGGGAAGGCAAAGATCTCTGTACGAGAGGAAAATAGAAGAGATTTTCTGGGTTCACTTATTCTGGGTGGGGGAGGAAACAGGTTGCATCAAGTGGTGGTGGGAAGGAGGGAGATAATACTAGGAGAGACAACTGGAATTGGGAGGCATTTCAGGGGCAATATTGAAACCTAGTGCAATGGAAACTTCATAGAATCTCTTGATTGTAGCCTTAGCAAAGACTTGTAATAATAGGAGACAGTACCTGAACAGACTATCTTCTGTAAGAGGGCTAGGCTTCAAGAAGCATGGGATGGAGACACCAATCCAGCCACACAATTATGGACCTACAGTTGGTCCTGATTGCACAATGTGCTGACACTGGAATGTAGCATAATTGCCATCTGAGAAACAATAGAGAATTCATCCACTAATTGATAGGAGCAGATGCAAATTCTCACTGCCAAATATTAGGTGGAACTCTAGGAAGTCCTGCAGAGGAGGATGAAGAAGGAATGGAGGAGCCAAAGGGTTCAAGGACACTACAAAAACAAAGCCCACAGAACCAACTGTGGAAGATTCATTGGAGCTTATGGGGATCAGGCAACACAGTATGGGTTTGACCTAGGTCCTTTGCATATGTTATGGTTGTGTAGCTTAGTGTTCTTGTGGGGCTGCTAAAAGTGGGAATGCGAGCTGTCTCTGACTTTTGCCTGCTTTGGGGCCTTTCTTCTTACTGGGTTGCCTGGTGCAGTGTTGATGGGAGGGTATATGCCTGTTCTTATTTTAGCTTGCTACGCCAGTTTGGGTGATGTCACTGCAAATAAAGGTAACTTGACTTGAAAACGTATTCACTTTTTTCACTTCAATTGCCTTATTGCTTCAGTGGAGATTTCAAGTATTACATTGAATAGGTATGGAGAGGTTGAACAAACTTGCCTTTTCATAATTTTTAGTGGAATTAATTTGAATTTCTCTCCATTTAAGATGATGATGGGTATGGGTTTTCTATAAACTACCTTTATTATATTTAGGTATATTCCTTTTATTCTTAGTCTTATCAGAACTTTTCTCGTAAGGAGTTTTTTTTTTTTTTTT